>JBAJNP010001041.1:0-70618 GCA_036877545.1 Yasuhikotakia modesta | reverse complement strand
TGTGTGTGTGTGTGTGTGTGTGTGTGAAACTCACCTGAGCTCTTGGCCGGTTCTTCGAGGCTGAACATGTCATGCAGTGTTAAGGCAGGTATATGGTTGGCAGAATTTGACGTCTCTTTAGAGAGCTGCAGGCTAGGTCATCCAGCGTTGCACAAACTAGCTTCTGCGCTAACAAACAGGCAGTGACCCTCACAGCTGAACACAAAATGAAAACATCTTCATGTCTCATCTTTAAACCAAACACAAGTATCAGTTTATTATGTCTGTGGCTGAAGGCATTTTAGCTTCTGCACAAATAGTAATAAATTATTTTGTATTATTTTGTAAAAATACAAGTTCAAAGGTTTAGTTAAACATTATGGAAATATATAATGTACTAGAAACAGTAAAGCCTAAATTTATGTCCATTAGGTTTACATTTTTCGGCCCCTATTGAAATTTACGCTTTACTGTTTAGTGTTACATATAAACCTTATTAAACTGTCAGATTTATTGTTAAAACAAAAAGTAAGAAAACAATATTACGATATTCAGAATATATTTTAAATGAAGTAAGAATAAAATGTAAAAAAATGTAGATTTTGTCTTAATGAAACATGCTTTACTGATCAAACTAATCTTTAGATATTCGTTTAAGATATTTAGATGTTGTTTGGGTATGTTTGACTAGATTTTTACTAGAAAGCAACACAGATTTGGAAAATAACGGTTTGGTTTGACCTTACTGATCACAGCTTGTCAAGAGATGAATTTGATGGTTTTAATCGCTCAGCAAACCTACAACACAAACAAAGAGAAACTCTTAGCATTCAATCGAACGTATTAACAATTCTTCACACTCTATAGTCATTATATTTAACTAAAGCCTGTTTATTGTTGCCAAGCAACGCTGCCACAAAGCGCACTAGCACATAATGTACAACCTAAATGTGTTTATCAGCATTTTACAACAGCATCGACTGTCTCTCGTCCAATCAAAAGAGAGAATTTAGACTATCCTTTACAAACCCAGATATTCCTTTTCACAAATTCAGGGTATGTGAAGACCTTATTTGCACAGTTTTCCCTCATATTACTATAGTCTGTGTTCAAACAGTGTGTGTCTGTGTCCAAAGAGCTTTTAAAAATGGGACAAGCCATCAATTATGGACATCGCTTGGAAGTCGCTCAGAATGACAGGCCATTGTTAGTTTTCCTCTCTCTCTCTTTCTCTCTCCCCCTCTCTCTCTCTTTCTCTCTCTTCATCTGTCACGTCTGTTAGCCTCTCCTGGGTTTTCTCTCATTCTACAGCCTTTCTATTCAACAGCTGCAAGTCTAATGAAGCAAAATCTAGCAGACCTACAGAGACACAGAGAGAGAGAGCGAGGGAGAGAGAGGGAGAGAGAGAGAGACAGAGAGAGAGAGAAGGTCCCCTGTTTGTCTTTGTATTGCAGGTGTGAGACGATGGGAACGTTTAGTGTACCTGGCTGTAATTTGCTTGGGAAAAAAAGACAGACTTCTGTCAGTTACGCGTTCCTCTGTGGTGAGTGATAAGTCTTACCGCCTCAGGGACGATTTTGATTGGCTCGTTCGTCTGTAATGTAAACAGCGGGTCACCAAAGCCGTGTTTAGATTACAGAATTTTCTGTGATGATCTTGTCAGAAGTACAACGTCAGGGGACGACTGCCACTCAGAGACGCAGTGAAACAGAAAAAAGAAAGTTTTCAAACACTGGCATGTACAGTAAAGTACAGTAAAGTACTGTTGGGTTCAAAAGTCCCTGTTGAAAATTTGTAATTCAACATCTGAATAAAACCTATAAAATTTGGTACTTAACGTCTAACTGAAATAAAAACAATGCTTTGGGTGATTTTAGAAACTGAATTGAACTGAATAACAAATATGAATAATTCTGTTAACACCACAACATGGATAATTACATTTTTCACAAGCCTATGGAGTCAAAAAAAAGAAAACAAAATATTTTGTACAGAAAAATACATTAATTTGTGGTTTCAGACATCTGGACTATACTGTACATCATATCCATTATTGTATAAATGAAAGTATTAACAAATGACTAAATTAATGATCGAAAGGTTTAAGTTCTATAGAACTAAATGAAAAGACACACATTTGTTAATATCAGGAAGGCTGTGGTTTTGTTAAATGTCTGGGGGCGTAATTAACGCTTCTGCTCTGTGTTTGCAATGGTAATGTAACTTTATCTTCTCTGAAGATCTCCCACTGTGCGCTCAGCCTGTGTTGCCTGTGGCCAATCGGAACAGAGTCAGCACATGTATCGGAAACGCGGCCCAGCTAACAAAACGTACCATTATTAAACACAAAACTGCTGACACCGTAACCAGAAAGTCTTAATAGGTGTCATTTCAGCACAATCTAAAGAAAGTAAGTCTGCAATCGTTCTTTTATTACATTTATTCATTCGGAGGGCGTTTTAAAAGTTCAGTGCGTACCCTGGGATCCAACACACAACCTTTGCGCTGCTAAAACGATACCAGTTGAATACAATTAACAATACCAGTTACTACAGTACAGAAGAACACAGCGGACCTGTAAATATGGATTTGGGTCTAGGAGAAATGGCCAGTTAATTTGACTATTATTGCATTTGCACAGGCAATATTAAACAGCGCTTTGCAATTCAAATGCCACTGATTTCAGGGAGAACCGAACCGAATGTGTTGTTCTTACCTAATTGCATTTTCACCAAGAGTCTTCATGTCCGTTGTGGTTCTACTTCTCACTCTATTGTAGAATTCATTAGCATTCCGCAGCTTCACCCAATCAGAGCCGGAGAATGAAATGGGATAGCGGACGTTTCTGTGTGAGGATAAACCCGGGAGCATCAGGTGAGCCGGAGACCCCACCCTTCCCACAATGCATCGCTCGCTCTCCCTCCGTCTCTCTTTCCTGCATGTCTGCGTCCATCAGAGACGCTCCTCTGGGACCAACGTGTTTTGACAGATGCTCATTCTGTCTTGGCACATCTCACAGGATGGTATGGCACTTGTCATCCTGATAAGAGTGAGAGAGATAGGGAGAGAGAGAGAGAATTAAAAGAAAGGAAAAGAAAGAGAGATGAAGAAGAGTGAGAGAGAAAGAGAGACAGAAAGAGAGGTAGAGAGAGAGAAAGAATGACGGAGAAAAGGAAGAAGAGAGAGACAGAGAAATGAAGAAGAGTGAGGGAGAGAGAAAGATGGACAGAAAGAGAGGGAGGCAGGAAGAGAGAGAGAGATGTGATTAAGAAAACAAAAGCCTTTCCTACTAAGCAAGGCCGCATTTTTTCTCGTCTCATCCTCAGGGCCTGTTAAATTTTAGCAGAATGTGAAAGATAACAAAATCACTGCTAAAGAGTCTTTTTGTTGACAAACCTCTTTGTGGTGCCGTGATAAATATGTATCAACTCCGTTTTTGTGAGCGCATTGTGCGCCGGTGCTTTCACCTTGCGCAGAGGTTATTAAACTATCACATTTTGTAAACGGTCATGTAATTATTCAAAGGTTGTGGCATTTAAAGAAGCAGTTTTAAAAAAAGCTTCGTTTAATTAACTTCCCATGATTTTCCGAACCGACTTTCCCTCTCCATGCACCACAAACGGTTAATTTTTAAGACTCTGGACTGTTGTGTTTTAAATGCACGAGTGAGCATGTGACCTCGCCCCGGGTCACAGTTGTCTGTGTTTTACCTGTTTGCATGCACCCCACTTCTCGCCCGAGGCCCTTTCACCCAATTCTACACAGGAGCATGTGACAGCCCGGCTATACCCGCATCGGCCAATCACAGTTCTTCACCCGAAGGGCTATACAGGATGTGACAATAGAGTGGGCTGCAGGTCATGCAGGAAGACTCTTGCAGGCAGCGTCCTGACAGGTGCGCTATACTGATGTACCTTGGCACAACTGGGCTCTGTCTCGGTAAACTGTTCTGCTAGAATCTGTTGAACAGAACTCCTGTGCTTATGCATGCAGGCAACACAAAGCTCCCTGGGTGCTCATGCATAGATTTTTTATTTTTTTTAGACTGTGGTATCTTTAAAATGTTTGTAATGGCTCACGGTGGCTTTGTTTTTCTGCTGTCTTGCAGAAGCGCATGCAAACGTTTCATTTCACCTCAGGAGAAATTACAGCATATTTTGTATATGTTTTTCCTTCTGTAATTTTAGTCAATTATTGCAGCATGAACAGTTGAACGTACTGCAATCAAACTTTGTTCGGTAGGTTATTTTGTTCTTTGTTTGTGCTGGTCATAACTTGTGCTGGCCTTCCTGTAGCTCAACTGTTAGAGCGTGGCATTAGCAGCCCGAAGGTTGTGGGTTCGATCCCAGGGAACACAACTACTGAAAAAAATGTACACATTGAATTCACAGAAACAAGCAATACTATTATTAAAAAAAAACACAGCTTAACTAGTATGTTTGTATAATGTAGCCTAACAAGGTAAACAATGTTCTAGACACATCTGTGTACCATCAAAATCTCACTTTGGTCAAACATTTCCCAGGCAGCCTCTACATAGTTTTATTTTAATAACATATTTGTTGATATTGTTAAGATTTCAATTTCTAATCCTCAACAATCCTGCTGGTAAAACTGTGAAGTTCTGCTGCTCTCCCGGATAAACACTACTAGAGTAACTTGTTATGATTAGTCATGATTAGTCACAAGTTCAACTGTGTTGAAGGATTTCAGGGAAAACAACGCATGGATTGAAGCACATGAACTCTAATGCCCTCTACACACACACACACACACACACTCTGTCATGTGGAATCGTGTTTCAAAGCAACATGGTCTTGGCTCTGAATCAGGAAAGCTGACTCACCCTGAATAGTCGACTTCTACACGGGCAGCATTAGTCCAGGGGCACAGAGGGTCCTTTATGCATCAACACACAGAGAGAGAGTGATAGAGAGAGAGAGACAGAGAGAGAGGGGTAAGTGAGACAGGGAATGAAAGAGATACAGATTTAAAAAGACTAACTCTCGGGCACAATGTTAAAAGTACATTTGTGATGGAGAGACAAAAGGAAGCAGCGTTAAGATGGGATGGATAAAAAGGTGAAGGTCAGTCTCATCCTCTAAAACTCATCTCGCTTCAATCTGACCAATTCACGACGCCGGTCTCATACTTCCATTCAAATTCCAAAACCAATCTCCAATAGAGAATCCCATCTCTGCCGCTCCCACCGCCCACAAACAGCATTCCGAGGCATCGTGAGAGCTCCTGTTAAAGGTGTCCTTAAAAACACAGAGATAAAAAAAGGGAATTTCAGTTTGACGTCATACTTCTGCCCAACAGGTGTCAGAACATACGGGAAAAATAAATGCTAAATGATGTTTCTTTTATAATCGGATATTGATCTGGACAACATTCGGTCTTAACATGATTAAAATAATGGAAAACTCCATCTTGGTCACACAGGCCATGAAAATGCTAACTTGCATTTAGCTAGCTGAAAGGTACCAACATGCTAGCACACGAACTACAAGGACATAGATTTGTGTCATGCACATACACCACACGCAGACACACATTTTAACATCCAAATGAATATTTGATGCTATAATGTTGTCAGTATATTGCATATGTGATGTATATCATGCAAATCATATTGGCATCTTAACATGAAAGACATCAAAACATAGGAAATGAATAATTTTACATATTGAATCATGGAGCTGAATCCAATTGTACTCCATCCAGCATAACACAGACAGCAGAGCGCAGACAACGCCTGAGGTGGTTTTTATCACTTAGATTGTGAGGTACACCTCTACCAATCAAACGTCAGGAAACCAAACAGTGAGGTAGATAGACAGAACAGTGAGGTAGATGGACGGAACAGTGAGGTAGATGCACAGAACAGTGAGGTAGATGGACAGAACAGTGAGGTAGATGCACAGAACAGTGAGGTAGATAAGACAGAACAGTGATGTAGATAAGACAGAACAGTGAGGTAGATGGACAGAACAGTGAGGTAGATGGACAGAACAGTGAGGTAGATTCACACACAGTTGCAGGCAATCTAAAAACACTTGAGGAAAACGAGGGCTATAATCACGGTCAGTACTGAGCGCGCTCTGTTGTGCGGCGCTGTCCGAGGTTCTGAATAGCACAGCTGGGGCAGAATAAACCCGCTTTCCAACTGCAGGGCCCAGGATGTCATTATTCTCCCGTTTACAGTCTGAAATAAAGGATAAGAACAAGCACACATACATACATACACATACAGTGTTAGGTGAGTTGAGATCCACTTCACATTGTGTCTAAGAGAAAACATTTCTCTCAGAAACGATAACATTCACTCAGGTCTCTCCAAACCATTGTGTCTTTTCTTCTGTGGTACACAAACATGATTATTAATGCTGCTATTTTTATACAATAAAACCTTTTGTGACAAGTGGTCTGCCAAGCTCCCAACAGAAGCGTGTACAGCGGTAGTCAGCGATACATTTGGTGTGTTTTTTAAAGCCACAATGTTTTTGGCAAACAGACAAAAACTGAACCTCTGTCCTGCCTCTCAAATCTCACACGCAAACAAAAGCACTTCACAACACTTCTGAAGTTTAGCATCTCAAGGTCGTATTTTTCATCTCTTGCCACAGAAGACAGACAACTGCGTTTTATATTCAATTAAGCCAAGTAGGAACAGCCATTTTAGGGTTAATCGTTCATTGAATGAAAATGAATTTTTTTATTTCCTGAGTGAAAACAGAGAGTCTGAGGACAGTGACTCTTGTTTCTAACAATAATCTATCTGTAAGGCATCTGTGTGTATGTGGCATTAGATAAGCTGTTGCTGAGCCAACAACACAGTTGTTTTTGATGAACTGTTGACATACATACCACCCCCCCCCTCCACTTTCTCCCCCCTCTGTGTTCAGTTCCTCTGGATAATGTGCTACTCTCTCTCTCTCTCTCTCTCCTTCACTTTTATCTTTATCTCTCTCTTCCTCACGAGCAGCGTGTGGGTGGCTGGTCTATGGCACAGAGCCTAAAATAGATGTTCCCTTTTCGTAAATGGGGGCTGACAAACAGTTGTAGGAGGGTGTTGGAGTAGCAAAAAAAACAGACAAGTAGGTTCAAAGAGAAACGTATATGGGATTAAAGAGGAATGTTTGAGGGCAGGCGGGAGAGGGATGCGTGTTGACGGAGTGATGCTCCCTGGATGAGATCAGACGCCGCTTCCTCGGGAAGCTCTCGGCTGAATCCTGCTGAAAACGGAGAGGAGGGCTTTACGTTAGACTGCACGCAAATGAAAACGACTGTCGCTATTGTTGAAGCCATTACCTGTAATGCTCCCATCAACATTATGACGAGCGTTCCACGAGGGTTCGGGAGCGCTTCATATTCCAGCATTCGTGAAATAAACGCCGCACACTTTGTACGTGTTCATCCACTGTGAAAATTGAAAATTAATACTCTGTGGAAAGTTCGGTGAGAACGTAAAGTTAAAAATTGAATGCAATAAATAATTCAACTTCATTAGTGGAGGCTCAACCCTCACTGTGTGTTTTTCCAAATTCACAAATTAGGAGTTTTAAGTTGCAGCAGTTAATTAAGAGTTTGGCACGACACGTTTGCGCTTTAATGTTTGGTTTTTTTAAAGGCGTTCGTGCGACGACTTCAGATTTTTCCTCTCGATCATTCCTAAACCGGAGCAGTCAGCGATTCTGAGTCAGGCTGTGTTTATCATCTCCTGACAGATCTCCGAACTGCTTAAGATAAGTGACAAGACACCCCAGCCAGAGGATCGTGATGCGAGAGAGCAGTTTCGCGCCTGCGCACTCGGCTAGAGCCGGGGCATATTTCTCACTGAAGAATGACATCATGATATCAGACTTCCCATCCAATTCCCGACCCTCGAGCTGTAAGTATTAGTAAGTCCTCTGGGCTAAGTTCCAATCCTAGCTGTACTTTAGCGTGTTATGCCTTTTGTCTCTCTGTCACGGCCTCTCTCTCTCTCCTCAACACACACTCACACAGACACATTGTGAGGAGAAAGCGCAGACTCATCAACTTCTGAGCAACTACACCATCACACAACATTTACTTCCTGTCACTCGCTCACACACACCGTCGTTTCGGATGCAACCTTTGGCACACGTCAAGATCCAGGACGGCCAAACTAACATAACTTGACATTTATAGAAATATATTGAACATACACACAATGTACAACAACAGAATAAAATGTTGTCCCAAAACACCTGTACATCTCTAGGGCTATACATACCTTATACCTGTATCTTATGAGGCACACCATACAGTACCTACACACACCCTAAAGCTATACACAGATATACAACGTATGCAAGTTTCAACACACAGTGTACATTATTCCACCCTATACTATATACAGCCTATATATATACAGACCATACATGTGCATAAACACACACAGCCACATATAGATACTTATATATAGTTACAAATGACATCACTCCAGCCACACTTACAGTTACGAGTCTATTGATCTGATCAATACAATCATTACTGCGAGCATTTGGGAAGAAAGAAGGACTGTGATACACAAGTTTAAACGACAGCTAACTTCATCATTGAGAGAGAGTTTCTCCCGAGTGTGGCATAAAGTGCCACTTAATGGACACGTATTCTCAGACCTCATAATGGAAGCTTAAACCTCGGCTGATCGGCCATAATTATGAATCACTTCTTTCTGTGTCATCAGCGTTGCTCCGATTGGTCACGGCCTGGTCTCTGCTTCACCGCACTGCATCCTGGGAGTTTAAATGGCACTCAGACATAGTGTGTTTTTATTCATCATTTTTTCAGTTTTAATGATTTCTGGTTGTGTGCGAAACGTTCGCTTCTCTCTCACAAAACCGCTGCGACGATTTTATTTTCCCTCCTCGCATTTGCTTGTCCATTATTCTCCATCGCAAACGTTACCTAATACAAAACATTTTCATTTGAATTATATAATCCATGACTAATGCCTCTCTTTCATGTGAAATATTAATACAGCATTTACATTTCTCACAAACAGTGTTTGGGATTTTAAAAATTTAAATGAAAGTGCCAATTTTGCAGTTTGGGCTACATTACAAATGCTACTTTTTGTGCATGTTTAATGCCTGCCAAACGTAAGTGCCTTTAACAAATACCCACCGTGCAAATAACCGAACGTTTGAATGGGTTCTAGGTGGGCCGAGGGTCTCTGTGTGAGCTGCTGGAATGAAGACGTTAAATAAGAGAGGAAAAAAAAAATCACTGCTTGAGTTTGGCATTAAAATTCAACTGGTGAATTCACACCAGAGAAGATATGAGATCGTGTTTCAAACGCATCACCCACCTTCTCTCTGATCCGCGTGACTCCATTGGGTCATGAAAGTTCTTTATAAATGAAAAACACAATGAATTGTGTGCCGGCTAAATATAGGGAGAAATCTCTGGAGTTCTGTTACATCAACAACAGTAAAATCCTTCTCTCTGCCTTCATTCTCTGACAATAAAAGGAGAATTCAAAGACATTTTAAGATGAGAAGATATTTGTTTAATACAAATGAAGCATCCAATTAAAATAATAATGTGTTTAGACAGTAATGCACTTACAATGTTAGTCTATGGGAAATAAAAATCGAACAGAAACCTTGTCTGTTATAGTCGTCCAATTTGCTGACTCCTTTCATGAACAGATTAAACCAGAGAAACCTGTAACACAGATGAGATCTCTTTAATATCTTAGTCGTTTCTCAATGAGACTGAATGGAGAGCAACAGAACCTGGAACATTTCTCACATGTTTCTCAAATGTGGCTCATCCACATCTATGCATCTGGGTATCATTTCTGTAAAAACAATCAGAAATTATTCTATTATAAACTTTATACATTTTCCATTAACATCCTTAAGACAGACAGAGACTGTTTTTATAGAAATATCTAACCACAGTGACAGTAACTCACACAGAAAGCAGTAGTTATTGCCCCACTACGAATAGCTGAGGCAACCTTTAAATAACCATTTAGACAACTTTACAGTGTTGGTTGGAAGCCCATAGTTTTTATAAGTGCATTACTGTAAACCTGGTTTGTGTTTGTTTTTACAGTCTGTCGCACTGTGAAATCCTGAACTTGTTTTTGACCTGGAATGTTTATTTGGCTTGTTTTTTTTTTTAGGAATTCATTTTCAAAACATAAAGCTTAAATTTAAGCTTCACCTTTGACCTGATTCAGATGATACAGTCATGAGAAAACTCTTGATACTTAGAACTGAACTGTTCCCCTTCACCACAACAAGGTTTTGCCAAATTATCCGCTCTTCCAAAATAATAACAGGAGGAGAGGGAGGGGGGGAAACGGAACAATATGGAGACCTGGAACGTGCGAGACGGAACCTTGATGATGGACGGACGGACACTGACAGAACTCGGACGTTTTCTCCATCCTCAGACACTGAACCTGTCAGACCAACAGAAGGTGAATATAACGTTATAAAGAGCGGGAATGTTGAATGCTTTTTGCTAGCAATAATATTCGTGAAATGGTGTGTGTGCGCGTGCATCTGTGTGTCATCTAAATGTGTTTGTGTGGGTGTTTGTTGTGTTAACTAGCTTGTTTTGTGCAGCGATGGGGAGTTACTAACAGAACCGACATTAAACTACATCAGCTACTAACTTCTCTGTATTTTTCAATAGTTTTTCTATAACAAACTACTTTTTCCAACAACCTTTATCTGTTTGTTTAAGATATTAACAACCCAATAAACTTGCAACAATGAATATTGGAAATTCTACAATAATCTAAATTCCAGTTATTGTTGACAATCAGGGTAAATTTCTCTACGACACAGTTCTGTTTAAATGATGTAACCAGTAAAGTTATAAGTTATAGTTACTAGTAAAACTAGTAGAAGTAACTGGTAAAGTAACATGGATTTGCTTTCTCAGAACTGGTGGTGTGTGACCACACACACACAAATTTACAAACATAACACACATACTTACACATAACAAACATACATAACAAAATTACAAAATTTTCTTATAACAAACGATAATATGAGGGTCACAAATATCTGTGTTACTCTACGGTGTGTGTGTGTGTGTCTGTGTGTGTGTGTTTGGACGGCTGCGTGTGTTTGTTATGCAATAGCTCACCTCCTGTGTGCGCATTACTCATACCGGCCTGCTGTGTGCAGTCTGGTCAGCTTTGAGGTTTGGCCCCAGTCTGAGTAGAAGTGGAGCAGATGTTCTTGTGTGTGGAGGTCCATTGGTGTGATGCTGCTCAGTGGAGGCGTGTCTGCGCTTCTGAGCGCGTGCGAGAGAATTAAGGTCACGCACGAACATGTATGTGCATCACCGAGTCTCAAAAACACATTCAGTTATATTTTACCCTGAAAATAAGGGGAAAACAATGTAAATACAAATACCCTGCAAAACAATGAATGAAATTATTTTGCATACAGAAAATCAAACCTGTTTCAAGAACATAAAGATGATTAAATTGATGTTGTGACAAACACCCCCCAACACACACTCATTAGCATAATGCAATAACCCTTTACTGTTTTACAGTAAAACATACTGTAAACTACTGTTAATACTGTAAACTACTGTTATTAAACAGAACCTGTTTTAAAGCTCTCCCCTATATGCCATTGGTTGTTAGTTTTCTGTTAGCTGTAATAAACTGAATTGATAAACGTGACGCATCTACAGTACAAAGCTAATTATTATTTCATTATAGCAATGTTAACTTTTTGGAAATAATGTGCTTTTTGGAAACAATGCATTTAAATATTATTATTCTTAAAAATAAGCTTTGGAAGTGATACATGATCTAGACGTGTTTGTGTGTGTGTGTGTGTGTGTGTACATTCATTTAAACACCACCATCATTCATCACCCTCTTCAGAATACTTGCAGCAGAGGTGTGTGTGTGTCTGTGTGTGAACTAAGTGAACTCATTTAAACCCTGAGTCAGGCGTTAAGGTCTGAGGTAGAAACTCAATCAACACAAAACCTCCTTATCGCTGAACGTTCAGACTACGCAGAAGGCAAAATAAAACCCCCCAGACAATCTGTGTTATTGAGCTGTGGAGGGTGTTAACTGTAATGATGTTTTCTTAGGGCACACTTAATGTGCAGATTACTCCTGGAGAACGGGAAACAGTGAACCAGCTTTCCTGTATTACTTACTAGTCTGTGTACAGCAGGAATGTTAGTTTAACCGAACGTCCAAATGGAAAGTCTTCTGCGATTTTAGCTCAACTTCTGCTTAAGTGGCGCGTGCAAAACATCTGAGGCACATGAAAAAACACATGAAGAAAAATAACAATTAGATATACATGAAAATGCTTCACAGTGCAAACACATGAATTCATTAAAGTATAGTTTTAGAAACTGATGAATGCACCAGGAATTCAACCATGGCAAAAATGTTCAAGAACATCGTGTTGGACATTCTTATGCTTTAACAGAACAAGCAGCAAAAATGCTTTTCTTTCAAATGCAGATATACTGCAAACAGAACAGAACCAGATTCACATATGTGAATAAAACAATATTTCCAGCGTAAAAAATTGCTTTAGGGTGGTCCATAAATATCAGAGACAATATAAGGTTGTTATGGAGACAGTTCTTATGCTGAGAGGGTGGTCCACGTCACCAAGACAACTAGTGCTGCACCCCCAGATCCCAGACTGCATCTCTCCCTCTCTCCCTCTCTCTCTCTCTCTCTGTGAGTTCATTTGAAAGCGCTTAGCCTCTCGTTATAACGCTGTCATTAGGAGAGACATTACAGAATGCCTGCCAGGCAAGTCTCTATAGAGGAATCCTTCCCAAATATTCAGAGTGCTTAGACTCGCTCATGATCTAACGGTTCAGTACCACTGAAGGTATTGTTATCTGAGGGATCCCATGGAGAACAGCCAGCGTAATAGTTTTAGCTCTTTGGGTTGCAAACATCAGTTATCTTTATTAGGAACAGACAGTGAACTGCTCAGATGTTTATCATTTAATTGTCGTGCGGAAGGAGGAAGTCGGTTAAATATCTTCGCAGCTTCTGTGGAAGAAGGGAAATGGATTTGTTTCTGGAGAAACAAAAGCGCTTGAAGTGCGGCCATTTTTCTAGATGAATGTGAGAAGCATTATGCAGTAACCGTGAACTGAAATGTAGTATTAACTGTAGAGAGGCTGTCAAAAACAGTGAGTTACAATTATTTCTATTGTCTGTGACTTCATGTAAATCAGGGGAATTGTGATTTGGAGGTAGGCGTGTCTATTGTCTGGGGGTGGGCGTGTCTATTGCCTGGAAGTGGGCGTTACTGGAGGTCACGCTCTGGATGCATGCATTTACAAAACCCTATTAAATAATGCATCACTTTACATTATGAACATGAATTTAATTAAGCTATAGGAGGATCATACCTGACTCCATTAGCACAGCGGCTGATCTCAGCAACCCCTTGAGCTCTGATTGGTTGAGCCACGTCCCAGTGTGCTGTAAAACACAAATAAAGCACACAAGTTATCTTATAAACGCATACAGAACACATATAGCATTCTATATGCAAAAAGTGCCATCAAAAGTGATATAATTTAAAATAGTTTGACAGCTAATCATTAAAACCTGAAAAATAATGACTGAAGTTATTAGTCTGAAATTAAAGAACTCATTAAATATAATTGCTTAAGAACGAGTAACAAATGAGCGATTCAAAGAGCGTTTCTCTGTCAGCCGATAACACAAAAATCAGATGTTCTCCAGGTACCATCAAAACAGTTTCGCCCATTCCAGAGCGATTCATCAAACCATGTGACACTCTTGCCAGAAAAAGCCACGAGCGTTTACCATGAAGCTCCGTTAAAGTACAATCTATAAAAACAGCCCTGAAAGGCTGTTTGGTGACAGAGGTAAGGATGATGCCGGTCTATAAAAATCATCTTCTGCCTGGAGTCACTACGTCAAATGGCAGCCATAAAGAGAGAGTCTACTCCACTTTTTATTGTTTTTGAATCGTGGGCACTTTGCGATCCCCCTGAACCTCCCGTGTCCCCGGCTAATGTAAATGTTTCACATATGGGTGCATAAAAAGCAGATATATAATTCTAATAAAGAGGCGTGAGTGTTTTGAGCGGCCCGGCCGTGGCTCTTCTCCTGCCGGCGGGAGTTCCTCACCTAACGCTGGAGAAACGTTGATATGAGATGCATATTACAGTAGTAGGCAAGGAGGCATTTTTTAGCTTTGTTTATGCAATTTTCAGATTGAGACAACCTGCGATTTCTCCTGATATAGACTTTACTGACTCAATCTAAATGCAAAACCGAGAAAATCAACAGTGTAATTGACCTTTGAAATCACCGTTTGTTTATTTCCTTCTGTTATAGACGAAATGGATTTGTCTTGTTCAATATTAACATTTCATACGCTTCATAAGTTAAGGATTTGCCTTGTTTATCATTAGTACGGGTGGTTATACAATATTATCGCCATTTCTTAAGGTCAACGAAAGGCTAAAGCGAACAATAAACACAAAGAAACGTTTGAATTTTGAAATAAAAATGTGATCACAGACTGTATGTGGAGGATTATAGATATTTCTGATTCAAAAAATGTCTGCAACCCACCAAAATGCAAAATAAAAGCCATTTTGCAGCATCACATTAAAACTGCAATTCATAATGTTTGAATCTCTAGTGCCACCTCTGTTTAAAACACAAAACTGCAGCTACTTTACACATGTCAGAATCAAATATGTGGCACAGCTCAAATTATTATATTATTGCGTTCATAACCAAAAAAATGAAGGATTGCAGATTATCTAAAAACAAATAACATTTCCTTTTAAACCCAGTTTTTTCTACAGTACACAAAACACAACCATGATTTAGGGTGAATCGTAACTTTAAACATGTACCACAAATCATGGCTTATGACAACATCAGTTTGGGCCACATGCCAAAAACATGTTTTCCTTTCACCTATTTATCAAGACATTGTGTCAGATTGATTGGGTCAGTCGTGTCCTTGAGGTGGGGGGTGCCAGGGCAGGGTCAGACAAACCAGCATTAAACGTTACTGAACGTTAGCGGTTAAAACCATTCGCAGCACAACAGCAAATCATGACATCAGAGGCCATTAGATTCACTGCAGTTTCCCGCTGATAAAGGGAAAAGTTGGATATTATGGGAACGTTGATTGATTGGAGGATCATGATAAACTGGGAAATGTCTAAACAGACATTATGAATTGTCAAAGCAGGGCTGGGGTACAACAATTCCTTTTCATCATCTCCCATATTTTGCAAAACATCCCATGTCCTCCTTCCCGGAGCGAATAAATCATGATCACTCCGACATCCATTACATCAGCTACATTAGAGAAAAAATGAAAGCCGGCAGACGTGAAAACTGCTTTTTGGATTGTTCACCGAGTCTTAATTTTTCAGCACGTCGTGAAATTGAAACAAATGGGGCTAAATGTATTCATTGAGATTGATCGAATATAAACGCTTTAATGATGAGTCCAACTCATCTATACTCATCTAAACAAACCTGTCAGAAAGCAGCTAAACAAATGTCTATGAAGGTTAGGATGCTGACTTAAAAGTCAGCTGCCTATGTAGGCATCAAGCAGGCTTTCTAGTGTTTGGAACGCAGCCACAATCTTGGCAACCCAGTCAACTTTTGCTTTTAACATGAAATAAAGCACACTTTTTTTTGCTACGGAAATTTGATCATTGCAAATTCACTTTAAGGGAGATTAAACGATATTGTAAACCTCTGCTGACAGGGGCTGTCTCATCACCCGCCCCCCTAAATCTCAGCTCCTGTTGTGTGTCTTAAACGATGAAGAAGACAAACAGTCAGAGGTGGATTTACAAGCGCACGTCCTGACCCGTTCTCCTCTTTATCCAGCAACCTGCCCCACTGCGACCCTGAAATTGGCAGTATTGGAGCTCGGCGGGGAACGCGGGGGTTTTAACGGAGAAACAGGCCTGGAAAAGCAAGAAAGCAAAGGCTTGTTTCCTTTTCCTTCCGCGAGAAAGAAAGAGAAAAAATCCTAATCTCATGCCGTCTGACGGGGGGCTTAAACGCTCCATTGCTTTGCTGCTCACGTCTCTCTCCCATCATCTTCCCCTCCGCGTCTGAAAGACACACACACACATATAAGCAAGCGCACACACACACGGGTCGCCGCGGCAACTCTGCAGTGATGAATGACACCCCCGTCCCATTGGGTCCCTGTCGATGCATGTTCAAGTGGACAGGATTAAATTTAACCATAGAAATGACAGACCATTTTTTTGTTGGCAGGGCAACATTACAAGAATGGGTTACGGTGACGAAGATTACATGATTTATGACATTACAGAGCGTCGGGAGAGATTTGCAGAGGAAAAAAAAAAGAGTCTAGAGTCATAAAAAAGGATCGCATTAAATATCCCCACACCTTTGTGAAAGTGTGCGATTGTGCGCCTGTGAAAAGAATCTCATGATCTTAAGTTTATATGCGTGTCGTATTTTCTTCCTCACTGTATCAAATCCAGCAGAGCAAAAATATTAAAGAAAAACTCAAGATGGCAATAAATCTGTCCAGTAAGAAAAAAAAACATTTGTAACTGCACCTGATTTAGGCTATACAGTGTTTATCACAAATAGGTGCTACACTAGCTAAAGCTACGATTTTGTTTTTGTTTAAAGTCACTTAACCAGAGAAAACAAAACGTGACAAAGTTATGCAACGCTAATTTGTTTTGTGGGATAATTCTCGTTGAAACGTGCAAACATATCTGAGAAACAGGAGTGTTTCATTTTCTAAGAAACTGTATAAAAATAATTATCACATTTAGGTGATGAATGACTCCAGTTAGTTGCTTATTTAGAGGCTGAAAGCATCTCAGAAAAACACAATACAGGTCAAATTTCACCCCAAAATCAAAAGAAAAAGCAATAGAACAAATACTACTGTGTGTGTGTGTAAGAACACAATACACATCAAACATCTTAACAGCCCTACAAATAGTCCTCATTTACTTCAAACCGAGTGTAATCCCTTAAATCTTTCTTTTGATTTTGGGGTAAAATATGACCTGGACTTGTTTAGTAAGATTCGCCCTCTCTTCAGATACAGCCGAAAGGCAGAACGACAGAACTAGACCAATGAAAAACTGGATAAAAAAGACAGAAAGAGAATCTGACAGGCAGAGGCAACCTTTCAAAAGAAATCTGTCCTGAGAACATTGGACCCGGCCCTTCAGAAAGGAGTGACTGATGCAATCATCCCTGCAGGAATTGGGTCGGGACTGTAAGCCATATTCAGCTCTCCAGACGCTCCGTCTGAAACCAGAACGGGTTTAAACCATTCAATGGTGCCAGTGATTGAGGGGCTAGAAGTGTCATTAGATCCACGGTAATCCTGAGGGGAGGGACAACAGCCCTGCGCTGTAGAATGGATTTAAAGGGAAAGAAATAAATAAATGAGATCAGAGTGCTTCAGATACAAATAAAGTGATAAACGAATTCCAAAAGGTATCGCATTTGTCAGAATCTACCTGCTTCCGAACATGTGACCCAGCCGGGGGACGTCTGTAAAAACCGTTTTCATTTAAGATCTTCCAAATTTGTTTCGGTAAAGACACGCCTGAGAGAAACAGAAACGTACATTTAAAGGGCCGGTTCACTCAGAAATGGTTTTTGCCTTTGTTTACTCACCCTGACGTTGTTCCAGAACACAGGCGCTTACGTTTGCTGTGGAAAACAAGAGAAAATGAGAAACGCTGTATGTTTACACTGTATGTTACTTTTTTATACAATTAAAGTGAGTCGTGTAGGTTTGGAACATGCATGTGTGTGAATTAAATTGCTTGTTTTTAATGAAATACCCCTTGGAGTGTCATGTGTGTGTGTGTTTGTGTGTGTGTGGTGTATGTACACACACAAACACACATATACACAGATACATCAATTCACAGTTTCCCTTGTGATGTCAATCCACAGGATATTATCATCATTACAACAGAAAATGAGATAACGCAAATGTTCTTTCTTTCTTCTTGCATAATTTTCCTTTAAATGGTTGGAATATCTAAGCAAAGCCATTTGGAGCTGTATGTAATTTAACCGAGTCTTCAGAGAGGGTTTAACGTACAGAAAAGCCCAACAAACAAAAGCCACATGGTTTTCAGCACTGTAAACTGTGCATTTTTCTCCCACAATTCCTCTTTCATCTGTCATACGGTTCGTATGCAGAAATCAAATATCTCACGGGTGACACCCACTCTATTGTTCAATCTCTGGTACACGTCATTGGCTCACAGATGTGTCGGTGTGACATCTTGGGGTGAAATTAAGAGTGATGTTTCCACAGCAGATCTGAGGTCTCTCCTATAAGAACCCATGACATAAAAATCAAAGTTTTGTGGCTTTGAGTCCATATCCACTGACTTTATAATCACCCATATGCTATATACAGATTATTCAATCATGATACAATATCATGTCAACAAAAGACAGAAATTTATCAAGCAACTTTACACGTTCTTCAAAAGTTCCTGAGGTAAAAGTCTGCGATTTTTGGCCCACAGAAACTTGACACTGTTTTAATAAGCTTTTGATAAGCCTTTCATAGCTTGAAAAAGAAAAGAGAGATTTTGGAGAACCGTTTTATGATGCAACAGAAGGTCATTTTAACACCAAGGTCACAGTTAATCACTTGATGAAGAAACTCAGCGGTGATTAAAACGTACATTAAAGCGCAAGGAAATAAAAAGGGGGGGAATCCACAGATACCAGCAATGTCCAAACCTCAGATCAAGGTTAAAAAATAGCTACTTTCAGCTTTGACCCTCGAATGATATCTGACTTTTTAGTAAACACAACGGCTGTAAAAACAGCCTGAAAACTGAGTGTGAACGGAAATGAAGGCGTTTTGTAAACAACAGATTTTGCAAAAAAAAAAATCCAGCATTTTAAAAACATGAATGCTATTTTTTTTTTTTGCTGTGGGTGTAGCAGAAACCAGCCCAGGTGAACCTTAAAGATCCTGCCTTTGTTTTGATGCCCCACACCTTCAGTAAACACACCTGAGCTTCCTCCTGGTTTCTGTTGCTTTGCCACGGACAGAAAGAGATCTTCCTCTATCGTTACCCATAATCCCCCGAGAGGCTCTGATTTCAAAAACTCATTATTTTGAACATTTCACAGCCACGTGCCGATTTCTTTTAAAGTAGATTAATTTTATCAATATATAATGAGGGTCTTGATGTCAACTCGACAGGAAATGAGGATGTCAGAGCTGATTTTTCAGCAGCGGAGAAAAACTAATCTCTGACTTTATTTTATTGTCCCGCTGGATTCACAGTCAGAGGCAGCGCGGTCATTCTTAGCCTTAAATCAAATCCTAGTAGCTCCGTGTGACTGAATGAGTTTTTGGAGGGAATTAGACGGGGCGTCCTCGCGCCTAAAGCCTGCTGGGTAAAAACTTGTTTGATTTTCATTGATTTCAGCGTCGCTTGTCAGCATATTGTGACACGTAATCAATGTTCCCCAGTGAACGAATGTTGAAAATCGGTTGCGGGAAAAATCTTGTCAATTAGCTTCACATGCTCGTGTTTATCTGAGGTGGAGGGAAATTGGTTAAAATTTCCAGGTTTTCCAGATGCTAATCAAATCTGACACACAGATTTGGGGCGGATCAATCAAAAATCAATTTCATATCAGCATGCGGAGTCTCTTAAAGAAACAGTGTTCCACAGAAACAAAAATCTGCAATTATTTCCTGTTTTTCCAAACCTGTACGACACAAAAAGAGAAATTTGGATGAAGACTAGTGGCTTTTGTATGTGCAATGACAATAAATGAGGACTGATGCTTTGGAAACAAGGTCTTTAAATCAACAACTGAAATATTTTTTTAAAAATTTAAGAATTGGAGCATTTGAGTAAATAAATGACTTTGACATTTGGGAATAATGAGATCTGTCTTACCTCAGAACAAGGTTTCCTCATATCAGCTTTCCTGACAGACTTTCATGTCTTCATACATCAAACGCCCTCCTCATATATATATCAGAACAGAGGATCACCAGCTATATGTCCACATCACCAGAGTTTAACTGTAACGCATTAAACAAAAATAGCTTTAGAGATCTTTACAATCATCTCAGAAGGTCAAAATCCTAGTAGCTGCTACACAATATACATGATGCTAAATTTACTGAAGATTGGAGATGTATTTACCATATATGCTGAAGCAGATTCCGGTTTATCAGCACAGAGCAGAGTTTGAGGTGGAGAGAGAGGAATCGAATCGTTTCTGGCTCTGCCCAAACAAGCAGACTCATGGGATCTCCTTGCTGCTGGTGAGTGGGCTGAAATGAAAAGCTAAGAGTGCACTTTATCTCATGCGCTGAATGTCACGAGTCCAAAAACACAGCGAAGATTAAGGCTGAAACAAGGGAAAATGCTATCACTCCAATTGTTTACTTGAAAGGTCAGAAAATTTTGCCAGGCCCCTAAAGATATCTTTAATCCCACCGATAAAGAAAACTAGCCTGTTTGAAGATTATGGCACACCTGCGAAGTTTATTTGTAGCGTTTACACCTAAAACGCTTTTAACATGAAGTATAAAATACCAATAATGAGAATAAGGTTTGGATAAATTAGGCAACAGATATTTACAATTTTTATCATTTATCCAAACGCCAGTTTTTAAGCACTTTTTTGGGGTTGTTGGCCAAGCCCTAAGAGAAAAACTAAAATGAACATAATTATTGCACCACTACCATAAATGACCACCCTGACCTCAACACTGAAAACTCAACGTCCTTGTCACGTCGTTCCTATCAGATAATTTAACACAGCCATCATTTTCCCCATAATCAATAACTCTAAAGCCATCGATGCATCAATCGACTCAATTAATAGGCCGTCCATTCCGGAGTCTGGATCTGTAATTCCTGAAATATAATTTTACACCAGGACACGTTTAAGTTCCGTCAAATTTAGTCGCAATTAGATCGGCATCGACGGGCGCCATAATTCTGCTAATTTGTAGGGAAAAAAGAAAGCTTTGTGGTTTTGCCTATGTCAGCACGTTTGAGGCATTTTTTTCCTCGTTCTTTCACAGGGTGCCTCATTTAGCCTGTCTGATTGTACGGTGCCTCGGGAGCCCTCGGCCCATTTAACCGGTCTGATTTTTCAGTGCATGAGGCACGGGACAACTTTCCTAATAAGGTATTCAGTCAAAGTGTGAATATTCTCTGACTGACACAGTCAGACACACGACCTGCTAGCGTGTGTGATATTGCATCCGAGCGCCCTGATCTGATTTGAATATGAATTAGCCATGCTGAATCGGGTCACGGGCTGGACAGAATTACAGGAGGGCATGCGGCAGCTCAGGGGACCGGCTGCATAAGTTTGGGTTTATTTGCAGGTGTGTTACAAACTGAGGCGGAACTGATCAGTTCATTTGATGTATGGAGTCATTAACTCCGTCTCAGATAATGTACCGTATGTGACGTTCTTGCGCTACAGGGTTGAAACATCTAGTGTACACTGCAGCCTCGACCGGAGCGCTGACGTCCTTAAAATAACGATGCATTTTATTTGTTTCAAGCATTATTTGAATTTTTGTAATAATGCACTTTGTTTCAATGTGAACTAAAACCATAAATTAACGTAAAAGCAACTGAAAAGGCTGCGTCAGCCGTTGTTTATCAGGAAATAAGAGCATGTGGTCCGATGCTCATATCATCCTCATTCAGTGCCTGAAACACACAAAGGGACGATTTTATAAATAAATCATTCGTAATATGAGCAGATTGATACAAGACATGATCCCGGCTGCATAGTAACCACAGAGGCAAATGCTTAAAGGAAAAATAATAAGACTTTAAAACGCATTTTAAAAGAAGAGTGTGAAATAATCAGTTTTTGAATGAAAGAAATCGTGATGTGATGCCAAGAAACAAGATAAAAGAGGAAGAAAAAGAGCTGAGCTGGAAAAAAAAACAGAGATAGATTGTGCCGGCTTATGACCGAGGGGGAAAACTGTCAAAAAATAAGACCTTTAACTGGGGGCTGGCAGAACAACCCACAAACACTCTGACAGGCCGAGTTAGGAGTGAAAGCAAAGCTTTAGTACAAATAGCATTGCTTTACACTGCTCATGAATCAGCCTATCACAGTTTTATCTCTGTGCTTAGTGCACAGAGAACAGACAACGCTGTGCGTTCTGCAATTTTTGGGATCTTTATATATGGGGTTATATTTGACCCACGCTGGTAGCAAATTAATTAAAACCTTAAATGACACCATCAGGGAGCTATTAAAGTGCACTCATCTCTTATAATTATAGATAAAGGGTGTAATTTCTGCACCGCCAGTGTCACCCAACAGAAGCACAACAATGATTTACCAAATACTACGTCTCTCTGCCATTGGTCGAGGGAACGAATAGCCCCACCCCAAAGTCACGCCATTGGTTGAGCAGATGTGTGATGGGCACAGCAATGTTTTAATAGCCCCACAGAGTCTCAGTGTTTACACTCCTGAATCCTTAGTATTTAAATGTGATGGCTTGCAAATCTCTAAAGGGGCAGATTATTTAAACACTGTCAAACAAAGACTCGACCCTCAAGACCAATGCCTGCATACACTTCATACTGTATAGTCACATAACCCAACCTAAATACACTACACGGTTCTTTTATAAAAAGAACACGCATACGACAGCGAAGACTTTCAGAAATGGTGCTAAAAAGCACGTCTCCAAATAAACATATTTGTCTTTAATGCCTCAGAGTGTTATATAATCATGAAAGAGATTTGAGATTAAAATCTCAAAGCCCCTTATGTCTACAAAACCTGAATACTGCAGGAAAGGGTAAAATAAGAAACCGGTAGTTAGTTTATTACTAAAATCATTGGGAACATGACGTCTCTCCCGGTTGGCAAACATTAATTATGTTAAGCAGTTAATCGGCCCGAATCTGAAGTTATTTGAGCAGTTGAGCTACATCTGTAATTATTAACTGCTTTTGCTTCATGATTAAACCCAACACAACAGTCAAATGTGTTGCCAAATAAACGAATACAAGAACAATAACTAACATAACCGTAAACCGCTTACAGCCAACAGACTGCAAAACTATTCACTTCATCATTAATAACACAAAATATATACAATTTATTCTATAACATTAATTTTAAGAATTACCTGTAAAAGCAGAAAGAACGTAGCCTGGGCCGTATTTGGTTTAATCTTGTGTAGATTTGTTTATGATCTTGTGATTCATACAGCGATTGGCCAAACCCCCTTATGACATCAACAACAAACAATACAAAAAGCATTTTCTCAAGGGAACTTATTTAACTATGCATGAAAAGTTTGTTAACTGTGTTGCATTTAGCATGAATTATTCTGTGCTGTTTGCAACCCCATTTTATAGAAACCCCCATTTTAGGGAATCCACCATTTCTGTGCCCCCCCAAAAGATTTCCACAATCCAACGAAGGTGTTACTGTCACAAAGAAAGTATCGTTGGGTCGCGTTTACAGACTGGAAAATTTTTGCTTGGCTCACCTGGATCTCAAACACAAATGCCAAAGCCATTTTCCTCGGACAGGCTGGAAATAATGCTAATGATTCACTGCAAACACACACTTTGTGTTTCAGAGTCGAGAATAAGAGCGCTGGCAATGTTTGATAAGGTTCTGTAATAACAATGACAACAGTTTTGGGGAGCTCATTAATTGAGAATCTCAGAATAATTGCTTTACATCCCGGGGCCTGACGCCGTGGTTAATGCGGCGAGCTGTCAAACTGACAAACAGCAAGTTGTGGAATATGGATTTTTTGTGTGTTTTTGTGTTAATAACCATTATCACAGTGTTGCCGTGGGAGACCGTCAAGATGGCACCTGTGATAAAATGCCAACATGTGACAGAAACACCTGCCGGAGAGAATAACTTCTTTTATTCAGGCCTGAACCGCTTCAACTTTCCCAAGTTTGTGTTCAACGCGCCCTAAAGAACAGAAATATTGATTAGGTAGAAAATAATAGCAGTACCTTTAATACAACACTGATTTCAAAATGTTATATTCTGCTCTGTACATGTTCTACATTTTGCAAGCGTGTTGCGTTGATGGTTTGTTGATTGTTTATCTTTCCATCAAGACAGGATTTCTTAGATTGTACTGTATATACAGTAGTGCACTTAAAATACAGTTCTGGACAATATATTAAACATAAAAATATCACATTTTAAATAATGGTATAAGTATAGTATAAGATAAATAACAGGGGTAAATGTTATGTTTTTTCAGCACTGCAGACTAAGCAGACCATGACTCAATATATACAGTAACTTTTAAATTAAAATAAAATGTCCTTTTCTAAATATAATCTACATTTTTAATGGTTTTTACACAACGTGATAAATTGGGTTCAATCCCTCATTAAGCTTCGTCTAACTTTAGCAACTTTTACTTTTTCAACCCTGTTCCGTCTTGTTAATTCATTTTCTTGCCAATGAGTAATGAAGCTATAATTAATAAAGTTTAAGTGCCTGAACTTGACCAAAACATATTTGTAAAGTCTTCGGTATGCTTTACACAAATAGCTTCTCAATCTACAACACAAGCGCATTCATTTAAAAAATGGTACAGAGTTCAAAAGGTAACGCACAACTATTATAAAAACCCTCAAGGACGTGCAGAAAACTTGCGTAATGTTTGTGGTTCTTTAGCGCTCTGGAAATGTCACACACAGCCGCTCACCGTTTGCCCTTGTGTCTCAGATCTTAAATTAAAAGAAAACACTCAGTCAAAACAAGAGGAACAGAACAATCCCACTGTCAATACAGCGGTCCAATGCCATTCTGTTTGCAGACATGCATTCAAACCCAGACGCCAGGTGTTGTCGAGACAAACCGGGGAATGCAAATAGACCCAACAAACGCACCGGATGCAAACGGTCTCCATTTGTCATGGAATCTGTTCATTACCAGCCGCTCTGGACCTAAAATTAGTGTCAGAACAAGACATCCTCAGTGGGTGATGAATTTATTTCCCGCACGCGAGCGTTACCTCAGATACCTCCTCCGCCCAACCCCTCCTTCATCTCCACCTTCTGCGTGTCCTTCACAACTCTACGCCTCTGTTCTATATTTTTCTTGGGAGAAATATTAGTCAACGGTTTCGACAGCGGAGCCCCAACCATCCAGCAAAGGACACCACCCACCAGATGGTGCGCTAATATTGCTCTCTGTATCAAGGTGTTTCATCTCATAATCCAAGGAGGAATATCCAGCGCGGAGACCCGACCCGTTCTCTCTCACCTTGTCTCTGTGATAAAGTCTCGTAAACACAAAATAAAACAGCTCATTTTATGATTGAAGACACTGATATGGAAAAACCTGATGCACTCGGAGACCTCTACAGAGAATTTTACAAAACACACACATACAGACACAGGCACACACACACACAACCAGAGACACACACACACAAACACATACAAACAGACAGACAGACACGCGCACACACACACACACACACACACACACACACGTCAGTGGTAGCAACTGAAAATGAAAGATCTTTGATAACACTGTATTAAAGGCCAAATTAAAAGTTAAAGCAAGAAACCTATCAGAACCCTTGCCTGACATTTAAGATGCACACACAGTCTCCTGCACTGCTTACACAAAATTTTACTAGTCTACAGATTGTTAAGATGAATTGGGGAGGCGGGGCTTAATGACACCAGTGACCAATGAAACAACATTCTCACCTGCTTCCTGTTTCATCACAAACCCAGCATCACACTAATCCACATATCCCAGCATTCACACAGACCAGTACAATCTATGTTTGCATGAAACAGCCCAGCTAACAACTTCAGGTTGCAAAAATGTTTCCCTAATGTTTCCATTGAGTAAAAGAAACATAAAACGTGTTATTTTGAAAGCTCTAGGAATGCTAAAATGTCCAGTTTTTTTAGACGTAGCATTAACATTATTGCTTGGTTACAAGAACATTGTTTAAACATTTAGCTAATTCTGTAACATTTTTTAAATACTCCATTAATGACTGTACAATAACGTTTGAGAGAACTTTAGCCAAGAATGTTAGCTAACATTTTGGGAACGTCTTTTGTCGGCTGGGAGTTAAGCTTAGACCAAATCAAACCATGTTACTTTTATAATGTCTAGCTTTTCTGAATTGCACAGAAAAATATTAGATTCTAAACTAAAAGCTAAAGGAGGAATTAAAAAGGTCTCAGTGACATCAGTCAAAAAGAAATTTGTTTCAGAAGAGAAGAAATAATTTCGTCTTACACACAGAAGATTGCAGACGAATGTTTTGTTTGTGCAATAACGCACTGACGAATCTTTCATCGCAGACACAAACGAGTGTTAAGAATGTAAACGGGGTCCGTTATGATTTTGTTTTTAAGAAATGAAAACCCAACAAAGCTGTAAAGGCAGAAATTATCTCTGTACTTAAATGGAAGCTTTGAGTTGTGATTTCCACACAGAAACAAAAGCTCTGTGCGATTTCTGCCCTTCCCTAATTCTCTGAGAGAACATTTCCAGTACGTTACAGTAACCGTTACGGCTTTGCTGAAATAATAAGGGCTGTATATAAAATAGTTTATCTGTTTTTCTCTGGCTGTAGGAATTGTTTCTATTCCTAATGACCGATTTTGTTTTAGTCATTTTACACTATAACAGTCGTTTCATTAATTATTGATGAAATTATTAACTATTTAAAAAGGCCATCTCAGCTAACAGGGAACGTTCTCAGAGCATTGGCTAGCGTTCTCTAAAAGTTCTCTCAAAGTTCTCTCAAAGTTATTAGAAACATTCTTACAGTAACATTAGTAGAATGTTTTATGTCACATATATGTTAGTAAAACATTTTAAAAATGTTAAATTATAAATTGCAAAAATCATTATTTTAAAAAAGAATAAAAAATATTACATTCTCAACCAAGGAAAACGTTTCTATAACATCTAAAATATGGACATTTTGAACGTTCCTAGAACTTTCAGATTAACAACTTGTTCTGGTTACTTCATGAAAACATTAGGGAAACATTTGTATAACCTAAAAGATGTCAGGGATCGAATGACCACACAAACTCTTACCGAGTCCCCCAGCACACTTACTGACCACCAGACAGTGTTCAGTCCATCTCAGATGTTGTTCATTCCAGCGGTGGTCTGAGAATGGACTCACACATGCAAAAATCATTATCTCAGCAGCTCTAGGGCTTATCTGGCAGAAGTTCCTCTATGAAGAATCAATAGATATTTATTGCCGCGCCGGCCTTGATAATAGTTTTCACCTTCAGCAAGTTCACCAGGACGTGGCTCATTGTGGCATCTGCGGTACAAGCTCTTACATGTGTTTAATCTTAAAGACTTCCCAGAATCCTCTGGGGTTCCGGCGCATGCCAAAATAGGCCCAAGAAAAGTAGCTGTAGGCTTGATTAGCTTGTAATTAATTCATTTATAATCACTAAGCATCCTTCTGTGATTTAATACAATGAAAATAGCATGCTATTAAATACCGGGGCCGGTCTCGGAGGCACAGAACAATGATCTGAGCAGACTAGCTCTTCTGGGGTCAAGAATTTTTGGGCGCCCATCAGACCATTAAGTAAAGTCTATCTCAAAGTCCACTGCAGCTTCTAAACAAATAAATCTACATTTGGCCCTGCCATAACATCAGAAGAACAGCTCCACCATTCTTTATTACATCGGTGGAGATGTATAGCGTTGTGATTTAGCGCTTAGCGATACGCGCGCACACAGTTCAGCCCACAGAGAAAGCGCTTGTCGTTTTCTTCATTCTTTTCCAATGACACGTCGTGGTCCCATTACTTTCACTCTGGCTGAAGACCCTTATCCCTCCATTCAACGGTGGTAGATGCTTCTCAATGGCTTCCTACACACTTTTAACCCTCTTGTCACTGTGTGAATGCCAGTCAGTCTCTGCCATTTCCACAAACCTTTATCTGTATGGCACAAAGTACACACGCCGAGCCTTTTGTCCAAGTAAATGGCTCTTTTTGATTTGTCCAGCGCAAGAGATGGCTTTTCTTCACCGGTGGTCTGCTGCCGTGGCAACACCTCCAATCGAAAGGTCCCCGAAGCGCAAATGTCCCAGAGACTGAACTGTAGAAGGAAAAAACAGTATTCAATGGATCTGAGACGGACAGCGAGAAACTACAGACCTACAGATAAATGCAATCCAGCTAACCTAGCCAAGAACGTTTTCATAACATTTCCATGAACAAAAATGTACAAACTGTTCAATGTTGAAACGTTCTAGGAACGTTCAAAACATTCAGCTTCTTAACAACATTGCTTTGTTATAAGATTTTATAAGAACACAACTTTAAGAATAACATTTGTGACATATGATATATAACATTTAAAAAGTTCTACTAACAAAACTGCAACAACATTTTTTCTAACTCAGAGAACTTTTAGAGAACGCTCCTTGTTAGCTGGGAAAGTTATAAACAAAATTAACAAAAGGCTTCTACAGAAGCAACAATTCATCCAAATTCCTCACCATCAAACCTGTTTAAAGCTCTTTCTTCAGTGGAAGGAGACGTTTTGAAGAATCTTCACAGAGCTCTTTGAAAACACTCTGTGAAACAGTGACCAAAACCGCAATATAAACGATTCTCTCATTTGTGTCTGTACAGTTTTAAACAAAGCTATCATATTGCTTCAGAAGATGAAACATACACAATGATTTGTACCACATTTATGGCTATTTTTGTCTTTTTGGGTGGCTGAAAGTTCTGTAACAGTCCCAGTCTCTTATTTACCCCATCCTAACCCCACACTTAGTATTTTCTGTCCTGATCCTGTGAGCTCCAGCGTGGAGAACGTTTAAAATTCACAAGCTATCGTGCTACGTCCACGGTTCTGTTTTAGCATTTGCTCTCCGTTCTACACACAAACGCTTACATGACAAGATACATTACAATCTACATCTCTGCTTTTCCTGCTTCATGAAATTCGGTCCTGAGGAACATCTAATCCTCCCACCGAGCTCAAATAAAAACAGCTTTAATTTCAGTTGACTTGTCATTATTCTGGACCCAATTTTAGACGGCAGAGGCTCAGGGGTTACGGAACGCATTGAGCACCAACACCTCCATGCTTACTGTCTGGTAGAAAAGAGGTTTTCCAAAGAGGACCAGACAGCAATCTACTCCAATCCCCAGAGAGCAGTAGAGGACAGGATGAGACTTTATATAGATTGTAATTGTTTCTCCACCTTCCATCTCCTTTTTTTTCTTTTCCAGCAGCACAAGGTCACTGCTCTTAGGTGGCTCTAAACCCGCTTTATTGTTTCCCCAGGTCACAGTGAGTTGGCATGCTTCACACCTATTATTCCTCTCTAACAAATGGTTGTCTAAGGCTCTGATGTATGGCTCCCTTTCTCAACGGCTTCCGTAATACCCATGACAGATTTTTTCTTCTCCTTTTGTGACGATCCATCTTCTTTCCCCCTCCATTCCTTTCTTTTCCGGCTGCTTCTGTTTAAATCTGGAACTTTGACGATGGTGTTATGATGGATAATTGTAGCTTTGATAAAGAGTCGGTTTGGGGTAGCGGGCGAAATGTGCATCGATCTTGCGCTTGGATAATCTGTTTTCGACAAGAAAAAATCTTGTTAGATGTTTCATTGATGTTATTATGCGTACATAGGGGTTCTTGTAGCTTAGTTGGTAGAGCTAGTCGCTAGCAACGTAAAGGTTGAGGGTTCGAACCCCAGGAAACTTACACTGATCAATTGTATACCATGCATAAATATAAAACCAATCAAACAGACATCACCTGCTTTTGTCAGTACTGCAGAAATAATTCTAAACGATAGCAAAACGTGACAAGCTGGCATCAGAAGGCTAGCGACTAAAAGTGTTAACGCCGGGTAAAATGTTTTATTCGTTAAAGATTTGTTTCACCTCTGGCTAGGATTTAAGACCAGGCCAAATTGCCGCCATAAGGCACACTGTACAGCAGTTTTAATGAGCTCTTGTGGTGAGGCTGAGCGCACCATTGTCAGAGCGTCGCAGTTGTGCCTAGCTAGAGTTTTACATTCGAATTAGGGCTTTATCACTGTCTACGCTGCAGGTAACCGGGTTCCGCATGGCTTATGTGGTCGGACAAACATTTGGAATCCTGAACCATCCGTGCCAAGGTTGGGCCCCACTGATGAAGCGCTTGGGCGAGTTTGTTTAGCTCCCCGCGGCTAGTTTTCATTATACAAAGCCCAAAACCGTACCTCTGTTTGTGAATTATTTATGCGGGCTGTTGTGTGGACGTGCTTCACCGTGTGTGTGTGGGTTTTAATTAAACGGAGCCAGTCACCCTTAGACGGGCTACTAGAACAGGCAGGTTTACAGGGGTGAGCTACTAAAATGCTACACACATATTCAGGACACAGCTGACAACAGAGAAAAACTGTCTGCTCAGGAACCCAGCTAACAGGAAACATCATCAGAACGTTCTCCACAAGTTCTCTCAAAGTCCTAACAGTAACATTATTAGAATCTTGTTTTCTGTATAAGGAACTTAAGTACATTTTAGAAATGTTACAGAATTTAAAAAAGTTTAAATAACGTTCTTAATAATGTTTAAATAATGTCTTAAAACATTTGAATGTTTATAAAACTTTTTTTGAAAGTTAACATTTTTGTTACTTAATAGAAACATTTAGCAAACGTTATTTTAACCTAAAATTGTCCACGATGTCATATTTTGATGGAAATTCCTGGCACTTCATGGCTCTTGTTTGCAGACCTTTGGGAAAAAAAAGAATTTAAGACGTGAAAACATACATTCTCTACATTAGTTACATTTATAAGTTTAAAAATTCAAAAGCATTTCACTCAAAACACAAACAAACACGAGCTTGTCGGCTGGAAGTGTGTGGAGCGACTCTGTCTGCTTACATTATAGATGCTGTTCTCACACACGATGCTGAATCAAGCGTTTCTGTCAGGAACCTTTAGAATCAACAGCAAAGCATTTTCTAAACTCACCTTCAGGAAATCACACGTCTAGATCCGTCCAGACTTTAAGTGTAATCTGTGTAATATCTCACATCTCTCTCTTCCCACCTCTGACTCGGTTTTTCTGCACACAGACAAAAATTGTCACGACCAGACTGTGTACATATCAACACTTGAGATGATTAACAAATCACACGCCACAAAGTCTTAAATTGGTAATCAGTCAGAACAAATGACAAGTAACAATCTGTAGAACCCAATTTTAATCAAATATATTCACAAAAATATTTTTATCACTTGTAAGGAGTGTTGAAAACCCCTTTACTACAACAACAAACTTTACCAACTTCAGTCAAGCAAACTTTAATCTTGTTAAAACAGATTCCATCACTCCTAACAAGTATTACCTAGTGAAGTGGAGCTGAGGTAAATATTTAAATATGTAAATGCGAGTTACGCGTTTGTTGTGAGAATCTGATAATCGCTGTTGAATGTTGCTTTTCTTCATTCACTGCATTCAGACATTAGCGGCACAAGAGATAACTATATAAATAAATGTAAAAGGAGCAACAAGTGATTAAATATTTATTCTCACAGTAATTGGCAAACATGTCAGCCTGGGAGAAGCATGAAGACTCGTTTTACAACCCTAAACTCTCATCAGAGTGAATTGTCTTAAGTCACTGCAGTTGTTTTAGAAATAAGGAGATTCTGAAAGAACGATCGTTTCAGCGACCGTTTTAAAGGAGTCTGTGTCTATGTAAATTACTACATACAGGATAAAGATGTTTCAATTTTCAAGCTGTTATGCATAGCATTACTTTTACAGGTTTTCCAACACCGCGTTTAAAAATTGCTAATTGCAAAACCCAATAAAAGTTCCTTTGCCAAAGCAAATAAACAAACAAAGTTAGCCTTGCCACACCTGTGTCCTCTCTGAAATTATCCTCTCGTCCGTCTGGTGAGAGGGTCGCTTTCCACTGCGGGTGTCGAGTTTAAACAACGTGTGCCCGTAAGCGCCTGGTTTGAACCCAGGATTTATTACCATTCTCCTGACATCTGCCATGCAGCTTCAGGGCTGGACAGAGAGAATCAGGCCAAAAAGTGAAGCTCTGTTTCAATTATGACTTTGTCCCGTTCATTTGTTTACAAAAATGCACCAAACAGTCCAAACACACAGGCTGTGCGTTAAATTCCAATTCAACTCCTTAATCTGAAATGAGGCATGAGGTAGAAATGAGGTAGTAAACAAATGCTTTAATAAATTTCCTTTTTGGACATAGGAGAACTTCAATTCCCAGAATTCCTAAACTTCCGTTAAATTGCAGTTAGAGCGAATTCCTCTTTAAACTGTGTGATTTCAACACATTATGGATCATTGCCAATTCAATTCAAATTCCAGTTTACAAACAGAAAGGGAGTCTATTCTTAATCAGCGTTTTGCCAAAACCTTCCGGCTGTGTGTCAACAAGTGTGCGTGCACATGCATACTCACCCAATGTTAACTCTCAACAGCAATTCCAGGTCCACAAAGAAGGGCAAACGGAGATCGGGAGTCAAACGCTCACAAACGTGTTAAATTATCTGTGGAAATCAACACAGTCCTCGTTAATTACACAATAGTCATTTTTCCACTACCATTGTGTTGCCTCCCCCGCCACCATTAAAGATTAAAGTAGGACGCGTCTTTCAAACCAAAACAAGCCCCGGTAATGCGGACAATGACTCCTACTCATCTTCAACTCTTGAGGCCTCAGTGGTGGGAGAGACTCGCCATGACATCAGTCGCCGTCGCTCTCGATAATCCCAGTCGTTTCTTAACAATTAAGGGAAAAATTATTGTGACCACCAGCGGTGACCTTTAACTTACCCAAGCGGCTTGTACAATTCCCATCGATGGCGTTTTATTCCCACACCAGCGTGACGCGTCATCCGTCTCACCGGACGACCCTCCGGCAGACGCTCCTGCTCGCTCCAGAGAGGTGTACGAAAGGAAGTATGCAAATGCTGAGGAAGATTTATAGTGTAATCTCTGACTCTAAAGATTGATCTAACATTACCGCTGAAGTAATATAAAGTTGGCTTTTGTCTCATTCTCCAGTGGAACACACTGAGATAAGCCGGGAGACGATCCATTATTTCCCAGCAGAGGTGGATTATTCCTGGCTTGGCTCTGTTTGACATTTACAATATGCATTTTATTATTGGAACTGATCTGTGAATTAACGCTGGTATTGCAAGCCCGGCGCAAACCTTCACAATCTAGCAAAGCACCCACCCTCTCTGCATCTCCTCTGACCTTTCCACGCTGCATTATTTAACACACACAAAACCGGCACACAACGCTGGCAAATGAAATTGACAGTGACATATGGTGGCAGGCGCCTACCGTACATAATTGAGAATCTTAAAATGGGAAGTTGCACCGGCTCTCGGCCAATAGCATTTCTTCCCCACTTTAAAGTCGCCTGTAACTATTAGCATATTTTGGGATATCGTCGTTATTTGTAACGAAGAGATCTTTGGCGTTTCACCTTCAAAAAGAACCGAAAAGGAGAAGGAACGCTGGAGATGAGTTCTAGTCTTATTAAATTAGGGTTCTAAGATGGTCCCTTTTCAACAGAAGTGAAGAATTAAGGAAAGAAGACATTCAAAAGGACCCTGCGCTCTATAGCCAGACACATTTTTAAAGATAACATGACAGTTCTGCAGTACTGTAAAGACAAAATCACATTTTAGGCAGAAAGCTTTTCTACAGCATTTACACAGACAAACAATTATTATTTTCCTCATCGATTTGTGACCCAGCCTGTGTTCTGTGTAAACATCAAATAAAAAACAAAAACCAACCCCAAAAAAACAATAACACATTATTAATATATTTCAGTTTTTGTATGATTAATATGCTTTTAGATGCGTTTATATCTAGTGCCGCTATTTCCTACATAAAGCACCTTTAAGATTCTGTACGACAACAAATTAAACACAATAAAACAAAATAAAAATTACAATAAAAAAAGTCTACATATCTTTCACACAAAAAACTGAAATTTACATGTTGTTCCAAATGCAAATTTTAACCTCACTTAAAGATAACAAATTGTGCGTCTAAAACCCGCCTCACAAATATAATTGTTTATCTAATATGCATTAAAACAAACCCAGCCAGCCTGCTGATGCAACACAGAGAAAACGCTGCAGCTCAACTGCTCAGTAATACCAGATCTTTCCACACAAACTTCTGCCTCCCAACAGCCAATAGGAGCTGTTTGAGTGAGATCACAGCCCAGCAGCCGGTTTCTCTCACGGTCAAACACGCTGCTGATGTCATCAGCCGCAACAGCCGTTCGAGAGGCGAACGCTCGACAAACTCGATCAATTGCGGCCTGTCAATCTGAGGTTTGATTCCTGAAAACAGAATAGTGTTGCAATTTAATTTCCAGCATGTAATGTTGTTGAAAATGCAGTAATGTCAGAGCGGTACGGCAAAAAATGAACCTTATAGCCGTAACAGGTGGTATTACCTTTCGTGGCTTTTATCGGTTCAAGTCTGGCTGAGAAAAGAAAAGATTGAGAAGTTTGTTAAAGAAATGTGCAGGTATGTAGTGACTACAGGTAAACATGACTGAACAAAGTCTCTGCAATGCCTTTAAGATGTAAATATATTAATGATAAAACACAACTTTAGTGTCAGCTGACATCACAAGCCCTCTAACTTGTAACCGTTCCCACAACCACCCGTTACAGAGACTCAACAATTGTACACTCAACATTGTACCACAGACTACAGATTTAAAGGTAATGTAGACAATTTCAGAGGCTAGCTTTAAAATAGATGACATTACATCCCACCCCCCTCTTCAGAGCGCTCTCTAAAGCCACGCCTCCTATAATAGTTTGGGGTGCAAATACATGTTTGACAGGCAAGCAGCATCCTGTCATTGCATTTGGACCGAATGCAATGATTGGACAAACATTTTGCGGATCTGAAGAAATATAGTTACACAAAGAACATTTAATGAATGCTGCCCTTTTAGTAAACTTTTTTAAACACTTCTATACATATAATAATATAATACTATGCTTAAACTTAAACTTTTTTCAAGTTTGGTTACCCATTTATATATTTATTAAATGCCTCAGTTAAAAATCTGAAGACATTTAGACAACAAAACAAACTTTGCATGATTGACAGTGAATTATTTGACCCCGTTTACCTCACGCTTTGTTCGCCCGCCTCTGCTGCGACTTTAATTTCAGTCGTGTTGCGAACAGAAACGTCTCGGCCGCTGTATATAGAGATCAATGCTCTGTTTGATATTCACAGGCCTGAGGACCACCGCTCCACGTCCTCGCCTGCGACACCCCTCTGATAGTTATCCACAAAGTGTCACTGAGGACAAAAAAGACGACATTTAATAATTAACAAGAGTATACAAGAACGGCAAAGAAAATAAATGATAGCCATGAGAAAGAGGACAATGAGTCGACATTAACAATCAGGTCTGCGGGTGACTAATGAGGGGGGTCCCTGCAACATTTTAATTAGCAGCCCACTGGACGGCAGAGTGATTAATGAACACAATTTTATTTAAGCTTTGCGCTGAATTAATACCAAATTGACATTTAATGAAAATTACTTACCACCATCAGAATTAAAGCTGTTTTCAGCCTTGAAAACAATAGCCTGCGAGCTAAACGATCCCAGCGCCATTAAAGCGGGTAAGAAATATGCTAACGCGCGCTAACCATGACAAACGTTTTCGGCTGGTTCTTATTCACTTTACATACCTTTTGTTGTTCGATGCGATTTCCCCCCCGTTCCTGCTAATGAATATTCATGATTTTGGGGAGTATGTTAATGCCTTGTAAATGCCCCCAATGAAAAAAAATCTGCATAATTTTAATTGACATTGCGCGCTCTTCGTCGCACGCGGTTCACGGAGTAATCGCACTCGCATAGACGTTTAACAGACAGGAAGTCTGAAACGAGATTTAGACATTCAAATGCCGTCGTCGGTTCCTGCTATCCTGGTTTATCAGCTGTTTGTTATTCATTCTGAAGACTGTTTGAAGATAAAACACTTGATTTGTCTTGGTGGGGATGTTTGGACTCCTGTAGAGCTGCAGAGAGTTCTGTACCCTGAAACGCCTGGGCCAACTGTTGCCGGCACCGCAGCCACGCGCTGAGCAATTTTAGGCTGCAAGAACGTTTCCTAGCATTTCCATGAAGCAACAACAATGTTATTTTCAAACTTTTGTTCAGTTTTTAGACATTAACATACTATACATACTATGCTGCATACATACAACTTTAAGAATGTTACTCTGCAACACATTTAAAATATTTAACTAGAAAACTAACAAATAATGTTTCTGATATGTGCAATATATAACACTTAAAAAGGTTCTACTGTGATTGATTTTGATCAACTTTGAGAGAACGATAAGAGAACCATTACCTGTCATTCAAAGCCACACAGAACGTTTTAGCTTTTCACAAACTAGGTGTTTATTCGCTGAATATCTTCAAATTTCTTGTATGCGTGTCATCAAGCTTGCCACCTCACAATCTGTAACAGAATTAAGCAGCACAAGAGAAAGATTTTTAGTAAATGTTTCACACTGCCAGATAAAGCCAGCGTTAATGTTTCAGACGTTGCCATATTGTTAAATCTGTTTCCTCTCCGACTGTCCCGTCGCTGGTGCGTTTAACAAAGAGTGAACATTTTAGTGCGGTTTTTAGTAGCGCATTACACCCATTACAGACGAGGACAACACCAGCCACAGCACTTTAGCGCTAACACTGTGTTTATTGCTCCTCTCTCTGTAATCAATAGAGATGTGTGGAGCAGAGAGGATGGAGGCTGAAACGCGAGATGAGGAAAACAAATCAGAAGTGTTTATTCAGCTGCTGTTGTGTGTGTGCGCGTGTAATAAAGCCCCTCAAGATGGCTGATGATGGCTGTGACCACAGGGTCATCCGCACACTTAACTAAAGGATTGAGGGATTGCTAGCGCTCTTCATATTTGCTTTGGAAAACTGTGTTTGCGAGACCGACTGACAATATTAGGACGGAGCTCACGGTAGCTCATTATTCAGTCACACCCTTTTAAACGCAAAAAAGCATCTTGTGGTTAGAGCTTAACACGCTGAGACAACTTTAAGCAAGCCATTTGTAGCGTATAAACACTCTGTTGGCTCTCTCAAAATATTGCTCTGTTTGTTTTAGCTTCTCAAGCTAGGCTATAAAACATTGAGAGTTAGCGTTTGCATTCTGTGTAATCTTAAAGCAAATGTTCGTTTTGAAACAAAAAACACCAACCTGGATACTGGAATTTTCTACATACAAACAACTAACTGCATTTTTCCAATTTCCAACATTCAAACCTAAACCCAGACCTCAAAATTATATTCTGATTGTAAGAACGTTTCTCCAATGTTTTCATTAGGTAGCAAAAATGTTACTTTAACATTCTGGGTCATTCCTTAACATGCAAATGTTCTACTAACAACTTAAGGATAACGTGTTTGCTATAGATGATATATAACGTTAAAAAACATCCTGTTTACATTTCTGCAAATACATTAATTGAAATCAGAGAACTTTTAGAGAACATTTTAAGAACGTTCCCCTGTTAGCTGGCATTCAGTTAAAATACAATGGCATTAACATGTTTTTTGCCTCCATTATGGTGCAGTTACGGCACCAACCGGCACGGGATTGGTGAAGCAAGGGAGCCTTCACTTTATGTTAAATGACAGTCGCTTGGATGGCGCTTCTAATTCATTTTTTAATATTCGATTTTGGGTTTCATTTTAGAAGATTAACAAACTGTTACACCACAGGGAAATCACAGCCGTTCACTCCTCAGCTGAGGGAAGAAAAAGTTGTTCTAACCAAAGAGAAGCCAGACGTGTAAAAGTCTAACACACAACGTTCCAGTCGGGTGCTTTCACGGAACTCATTCAGGCTTGCGGCAAAACTTTATTCCTTCATATAAAACAAAAACAAAGGCTTTAATTAATTCCTGGCGAGATAAAAAAATAAACAGGACATCTGGGAGGCTATGCACTCTCGTAAAATACCTTCAGACGTGATTGCTCGAGTTTAGCTAGTTCAATACACCCCTGTTCCTGCTCTTCAAAGCAAGTCTTCATTTTAACCACACGATTCTCCATTTTTAATTAATAACGGGTATCTATCACCTATCACAGTCTTACGCTGTCATTTGTGACAGAAACTTGTTGGTGTTTTTAGCACCATGTCTTTGCCACACGTCTCAGATGTTGGACGGTGAATCAGGCTAGTATTTCTCAGCAGCGGCCCTGGGGAGAGATGTTCACCGAAATAATAAATTAGCCATTGAAAAAAGACAACTCAATAATACCACAGACTAATTGCATACGCCGGGCAATGGCCATTAATTCCCTCACTGTAGAATCTTTAGCTTCATTGATCATTCTCTTCATTTGTTTAAATAAATGTGAATGAAAGCGCCGAAGCGATAGAGGCTAGGCATTAGCCCATCCCTCGTCGCTAACCTGAGGGTATCGCCGCATACAAATCAGTGGAAATTAGATGAACTACCATGTAGAAACCTATGTTGAATTCGTGTTTTTCCACGAAGAGTAACAAATGAATTATGCAAGCTGCGCCTGATCAATATAGGCAGTGTTTACAAGTGTTAATGGTAATTCTCGTATGTGTACATCCATAAAATTGGATCCTTAATTAGAATCTGTGCCACTAACAGAGCAGGAGAAGAAATGGAGATACCGCTGGGAAAACTGTCGTTTTCTCAAAGGTAGGCGAGCACTAGATAGCGCCACCCACGACGAAATCTTATTGGTCCAAAATCCTGCTCCACGTAACATGTACATCAAACACGTTCTGATTGGTTTCGCGTTCCGTGTGGACCGACGCGTTGCTTGTCGGCAGAAACATGTCGCATCACGTCTGGTTAGGACGTTAGGGGCGAGTCTGCAGTGTTTTGTGTACATGAGTGAGAAAGAGAGAGAGAGAGAGAGAGAGAGAGAGTAATACCTCTGACAGTAATTTATTTGGAGAGGGATCTGCCAGCGGCAGTAACGCCCCCTTTGCATGCCTGGCATCTGTGCTGCCACCCAAAATGTCAGCACACAGAATTGGGCACTCACGGGTCATTAGGGAAAACTGTCACAGCCCACTGTCGCCCTGTCTCCACAGAGGGAGAGAGAGAATCACTTGTTAGACTGAGTTGAGCCCAAACACTGACTCCTTCACCTCATCGACTCGTAATGGAACAAACTCAGGGGAAACTGCACCCACGAACACACCTGCCACAAAACAGAGAAACTGTTGGGAGATTTTCTTAGCCTTGCCAGATCAATAAAGATAATGTATATTCTGAGTGTGTTTAGGCTGTTCTGTGCTCTGTGCAGACAGGCAAGCTGTACACGTAACAAACTCTTTATTTCAGTGTCGCTTATATGAACAAGTGAAGTTAAATTATACAGAATTTAACAGCTGTTGCCATTGAACCAATTGGAATTTGAATTGAACTAGCCCCGCCCCACAGAAAATGGACAAATGGCAGAATGAGGATTTTGTTGAATTGTAATTCAGAGAACGCAGTCACATGATTAATCCAACACAAGATTTCACAACAAAACACAGTAATTATGTCTTTAACACCAATTATGCTTGTTTAATCCATGAAACTTGGAATATGTTTTTGGGCAAATGATTAGAAGTATTCGCACAAGCACTGAACTGATTCAGTTTCACTGAACATTATCAAGCATGTTTGTTTCCAGGTAAGTTAATATTTCAAGATATTATGATAAATATGGGCAACCAGATTTGAATCTACTGGTTATGTACATATCATATTTTCATACATTATAAACCTGTTTTTTACCATGATCGATTCAACTATCACTGACTAAAATTCAATCAATTTTTTAGTGTGTACGTTTACTGGAAATTGACACTGAAAAATCAATCAATTAAAACAACACAAACACAGGCGAATAAAAGCCTTTGAATTTCAATCCAAATTCCTATTCAAACTGAAAACCTGTGCAATCCAAATTTAATTCAGATTCATGAATTTGCATAACCGATATCTATGTGTGTACGATAAAGATATACAGTACCTGCAGAAAAGGTGGAGATAACATCTGCAGAGAGGGAGAGAGAGAGAGAACACTGTAGTTCTGGGTATCTGACATGCGTGCCGACGGGCGATTTGTTGCTTCAAACGCAGAGGGCTGACCTGGGGGCGGAGACACACACAGAGCACAGTGAGACAGCAGCAGAGTCTGAAATGCTGTGACACTTCAAAGAGAAGCACACACACACACAGAGACACACAGAGACACACAGAGACACACACACAGACACACACAGACACACACAGACACACACAGACACACACACACACACACACACACACAGACACACACACACACACACAGAGACACACACACAGACACACACACACACAAGCTGTCATCACCTCAGAAAAGATACACTAACCTGTTTACCATGTGTAACAGAGACACTATACTAAGGTGCAACGAAAATCTAAATCTATAAACAAGTGTGCCATTAAATCCGTAACCATTCAACACTAGCTGTGTGTTTACATTAAATGAATTTTTGTAACAAAAATCATAACATGAAAGCATGTGTCACCAACAACTAAATGTCTTTTTAGAGAGCTTTTGAAAGTCTTAAAACATGAGCCCTAACCAATAAGCCACAGCTACAGTCAGTTTCATGAGCTGGGATTAAATGGCACTGTTAAGCACAGGATGTAACATTTAGACACTTCTTTAATGTGTGAATGCAAGGCTGTGAGTTTTCCAAATCAGCAAAACTTGACAATTCTGGGCAAAACCTCCTTTTGGCGACTTCCTCATCTGTAGAAATTCTGTGAAAGTACAGAAAAATAAGTTTTTAAAGCGTAAACATGTAGAAAGTTTCTGTTGTTATATTGTTTATAACTAGCTGTGTATATAAACAAGAAGTCTATGGAATGTGTCCATTTAGATAGATGAGTAAAAGTGTGTGTGTTTCCCCCGAGGGCTTTACCTGTGACTGTCGACGGCTGTGATCACACAGCTAGAAACCTGATTTCCAGGTTGTGAGTGTTTGTGTGTATGTGTGTGTTTGCTGGGATAATGTCATCTGATTGATGGAGTTTGTTTGGGTTTAATTACACTGTAGGTGACTGGGTTTGCCCCAACACTCCATTCAAGCAGAAACTCAGCTTGGTTAGGCCAGAAATTGGATTTCCGAAAAAGAAACAACATGGAATGGGAAGACCTTTGGACAATATCAATGTCCCTTCCCTCAACAACTCATCACCGAAAACAGTCTTGTAACATAATTACTGTAATAAAATGATCAATTCTTACAGCAGAACAAAATATGTGCTGGACCGGAATGACAGAATCTATAATGTTGAGACAATAATTACGATGCGTTTGTCTTCCACATGATAAGAGAAAGATGATGAGTTATCTATCCTTCCTCTAAAGATTCAGATATTGATGATATTCCAACGCTATAACACACGCAACAAGCGCTTCAACGCCCCGCCGGCGGGCGTCAGTCATTACTTGAAACACAATAACAAAAGCGAGGACAGAAAATGGAATTTTAAGAACACTTAACATCAGGGAATGACTCGACGAGAACAAATCCGGCATATATCCGAGGGTCAGTCCTGTGAAGAGGTTTAATAATACAGGGCAAATTCTGCCGGGAACAAACGTTCAATTTCAGCACGCCGCTGCAGAGTTCTCTAATCTGTCAGCTTTGCTAAATCAATTTAATTTCTTTGCCCATTTCCACAGGGGGAAAATTGCTCTGCTTAATGTCCACAGTGTCCACAACATAAAGAATTTCGAACATCGCCTTTTTCACCGCAAGTTTGTTTGCATATATATCAATGCGGAGGTGGGCGATATAGCTGCTAAGGTGCTAAAGCAGCAGAAATCTGTCAAGGACTGTTTCCTGTACGCTGCTGCTAAATGCTGTGAGGGTGTAAACGGCTGTTTTAATTGCTTTATTGTATTTTGCTAAAGTAACGTTGTCATATGGAATCTAACACTGAAAGCAAATTCAGCTTGTTTTTTAATATTACGTTTCATAATTCCATGAAATCCCCACATATTTAAATGCTGTTTAACGCACAAACATCTGTCAGGTCCAAACAATACAATGATTTACAGTTTACGTCCATCTTTACGTGAGCGTGGTTCTGCTGTTGTGCTGGAGGCCCGACTGATGTTCTGCTCTTGTGTCTCCGTGGCTCGACCGGGTTTTCTGGAGGGCTTAGCAGTGCCAGTCTGATGCGGAGGAGGTGAGGAGATCTGAGGAAAGGAAACAGACTTTTCCAGATGGCGGGTCTGTGGTGATCAGCTCAGCTGCCACAGAGTTGGTCCAGTCACAGCATTAGTCCACTCCAGCACCCTGTCATTACCTTATCTCTGCCATACTGACCCAACCACACTCTCTCTCTCTCTCTGTCTGTCTGTCTCACTTTCACTGCCTCTCTTCCCTTCTGTCTTTATTTCTTCCTCATTCTCCTCTAACTTACAGAAAAAAATCTCAACAATTTAAGAGTCTAAATTTGTAATATGCTGAATTTATATATAACATCTAACAATGTTTAATAACATCCCCTGCCATTTAACGCCACCAATCACATTGATCACATGGAAAATAATCACAAATTCCACAGCAGAAACATCTCTAATTATAATGAGACGAAACCGTTGTAGAATTGGAGATATTTCCTCTGTGTTTCAAACGTTTCTGCCTCAAGCGGTTTCATACAGCGGTGACAAAATCATCCGTGGAAAAATGTGATGGGCACACGGCGGTCTCCACCGTAAATGACGGTGTGTACATGCTATTCCAAGCTATTTCAAAGATCACCGTGGTATTAAGACGAAGGGCAACCAATCCGGTTCAAAATAAATGACCAATAGGGTGAGAGCTTGGTGGCACAAAGGTGTGAGATGCAAATGACCCTTGAGTATAAAAAAGTAAGGGATTTGTCACCATGGCAACAGGAAAGTAATACCATGGTACTATCACAATCATGGTCTCGCCCCTTATTTAGTTATAGAAGGAAATAGAATATAAGGTAATAGAAAATAAGCATATATGACAAAACTGTCACTACAAAAACACACAAAAAGTATAAATAGATAATACACATTGTCCAACTTTGTCCAGCTCAATTAACATGAACTCAGGTAAACGTACACGGTGTGTGTATGACTTGCTCTGCTGTGGGAGGCATTTGTGAGGGGTTGCCAACGCAAGTGACAGCCTTTAATACTCACCCTGCCTGTTGTGCTTTATGTCATAGCCTGTGGATTCAACCTTTCCCTGCACCTTATCACTTTTCTCGTTCTCTCGCCCCCCCCGCCCTCCCCTCGCCGTGTCAGAGACAGCCCCTGCCACTGATGCATTTACCTCATTCGCTGGCTTTTACCCTGAGCAAAGACAGTCAGGCCGGATTTCTGCCGCTCCTCTCAGAGCCACATTTCTTTGTCAGTTTCCCCCTCAGCCCGTGGCATGTCTGCGAAGGTAAACTACTTGATGAAATTTAAAAGTATAAATGTGGACGTGAATTATCGCACCCTGACTGAGTTCGGGCTGCCGTTTCTTTGTCCCGGGGTGGAGGTGCACAGGGGGGGTCCATTATTGATGACATCCATCAGGTTGAAGGGGCATCTGGAGGAGGATGGGGGGGCGGCAGCATGCTTTTCAAACGGTGGGAGGGTTCCGGAGTGGCCTGCAAGCTGATTGGCTGGTTTGGAAAAATAAAAGATAATTGAGAAAAAGCAACAACACTGATTAATCATAAGTTAATTGATGACGTTAACAATCTGATAAACTGTTACTGTTGTCATTAAAGAGAATAACACAAGGATCATTTTTACACTGCTTAATAATGTAAGTAACTGTTTTGAGTTCGCTATTCCAAAGATTTGTGATGCTAGGCGCTCTACAACTTTTAATTTACTGTTTAAATGATGCAGCACCTGATAAAAGTTTAAGATCCCAAGACGCTACAACAAAAACATCCTACACAAAACATCTGCCAGTCACCTGCAGGGAATTCTGGGATACGCTACATTTAGAACTGAATTGAACCTCCACCAACAATAGTATTTAGCATGTGAGTATGTTATATCAGTGCACAAAAGTCTCCGATTAATCAATGTCTTTCAAATTGTGAGTGATCAATGCTTGACATTTGTGATTGCTTTTCCTCAGTCCCCTCAGCATCTTTTGGGAATGGCGCCGAGTAAACACCACACACTCTCAATGATGTTTGATTTATCTTCATTTACACCACTGACAGCTGCTCATCCTTTCCGATTGTTACGCGTGCACACGCGCAGCACAGCGTGAGCGGAGACGTAGCAGCGTGGTGCACGCAGGCATGCAAACAAACAACACGCGCACGCGTGCGGTGACAGCGCTGGAATAATCACAGCTAATTTTTACTAGTGGCTTGATGACCAACAAAAGCATTGTGTCACACGGAACGGGTGGAGCAGCGCGGGGAGGGATGTTCTCGCTGTCTCCAGGGTGATGGAGAAGAAAGATTTAGAAGAAAAGATAGAGGGAGAGAAAGAGAGAGAGAGCATGGAGTGGTAGGGGTGTGAGGAAATCAATGGCGTTGTGCAGAAAGATGCAGGCTGGAGGGTAATTATTGGTCATTCTGTATCTACTTTGCAGGATAACAGAAATTGTGACAGATAATTAGGAGGTGGTGATTTAGTATAAATAAATCAATGACGCAAACAAAGCAGACATGCGTGGAGCGTGTGCGGCGCTGAAATGCGACCCGTGTGGGATTGCGGATGTGATGACATGACAGGCTTCCCTAATTAACACAGCAACACAGCAAAACACTAACCAGTCAAAGGAATTGGGAACTAGTCAACGATGTTCCAAAACGCATGCAGTTAACTACCTAGACCGTTACAGAGAGGGTAAGGAGAAAGTGAGAGATAAGAAAGAGAAACAAAGAGGAAAAAAACAGTAACACGTTTTCTGAATCTCTCTCTACCACCACCGGATACTGACTCTCTGTTAGAAATGCGACTCGTATATTTCAGCCCTGAAATATACCTCATCAGGTTATCTGCACTCAGGAGACCAGCCTAGCCTCGCAGCCTTGGACAGATTTACATAGTAATTTACACCACGTGCATCTCGCTTCAGCTACACGTCTGTAAATTTCGTCTTGCGTTGAGGAGGACACCGCAGTAGATCTTACGGAGGTCACGGCGTATTTCCCAACACGCCGGTTCCATCACAATTCAGAACAACATTTCTCCACAAGAGAACCCGATGTAACCGGAGGGCACATTTTCCTTTAATAATGTAGTTTGCATGGTTATTGTGTTGGGAATTGTGTGGACCGGTTTTTGGTTGGCGCAAAGCGGTCCGTCCGTCATATTTACACGTGGTGCTTCTCTTCCAAGCGATTACGTGACAACGAGCCGAGAGAGAGAAATTGATTTGAAGTGGCCTCCAAGTCAATAAAAGATGGATGACGGGGTTGTAGCTAACCACACCCACTTCGTATTCCAAGACAAAAAGAAAAAAAATGATTGGACCATGTTAGCGTGATGGAGCTGCAGAGGTTAGCAGCTAGCCGGGCAGGTGGCATGAGACAGGTACCTAAGTGGCTTTAAATAAAGATTTGTGTTATATTTTAAGTCCACATAGCTGTTCATTCACACATCTATTAGAGAGAGAAGCTATTACAGCAGCGACGGACCCCCGGGAGAGAACCAAACTGTTCGCTGGTAATTTCAGGCAAATAGTAAAAGCCAACAGCGAAATTATTTAATGGTGGCGTGTTTGGAAAGAGCAGGAGGGAGTCTGAGGGAGGAAGGAAGAAAGAGAGAGAGAATTAATGCATAGAATTAACAGCACTTAGTCACATCTCTCTCATTTGTTAAAAAGGTCTCAGAAGCACAGTAAACACGCAGAAGGGGATGTAAGGTATAGCACTAAAGGAGGCTGAATTTTAAGTGCTCCTGTTTTATTATTTATTTTCTAATAGACTGTATTATCTAACAGTATCGGCCAGAATTCTAATTACTTGTTGCTTTTACTGAATTATTATAAAGGTCGATCTTTCTTGGTCCCATTGTAAAATAAATGTTTTGTGGGCCACGCTTACAATGTGCTAGATGTGGCAACATCTAAATTAATTGGTTCTATTCATGTCGGAAACTGAATGACTGAATGACTGAAGCAACCTGACTGCATCAGATTACCGCAACAAAGACAATTCAGATGGGATAAAAACAGTTCCCTAAGGCAACAACAGCACATTTTTGTATTTTTACCGTACACCAACAACACTAAAAACACGAAAAATTAAAGCGCTCAAAACGAACCCTAACAAGTGCGCTCTTTGGGATAAACATTATTTCGCTTTTTTAAAACTCTTTCACAGCTAACAATTCCACATCAATTAACTTAGCTAGCTAGAACGTACCCTACCCATTTTCCGTGACAGAAAAAACATCAAAAAAATCTCTAACATGATGTTCTGTTAAAACACTTATTTTCAATTACTCACAATTCAAGTGTCCATATCTCTGCCAAGCTCCAGAAATCTCCAAAACTCTGATCCCACAAATATGATGGAGGCCTAAATTTAGGACCTGGAACAACTGAGAAGTCATTAAACAATTATGGGAGTACAACAAGTTATACTAAATAATACTTATAAATACAGCAACAGAGAGCATTGCAAACAGCAGCGATGCTAACATATACAGCACAACTAACACATATGAGCGCTGCTGGGAATTAATGGGTGATTATTCGCACCTCCAAATCACAGCAACACAATTGGGCACCGTGCAATCAGCCACCCCTCTGATGACATTTGAGACAAGCCCAACCTTCTCCTCAGCACTTTTACCCTGAATGCGCAAATCATCTTGACTTGTTTGGACTGCCATTTCACAGAAGATATCAAATTAGCCCAGCGGAATTTGACTTGGAAATGAAAGGCAAAGAAATAAATAACAACAGGAGTGATATTTCTTACGAGGCTTTTCTGATTGCTCCAATTTGCATCAGGGAAAGTGAAAAGCGCGCGGCTAACTCGTCAGCTTTCCATTCATGTTTGAAATGCGCTCTGTCTCATCTTCCCATTAGCGGGGGCTGGGTGCGGAGGGGAGGGGGGCTAGTCCTTCATTTTAACTTTGAAGATAATTAAACACATAATGGATATCACTGTCACCAACAAACTCCATAGCTCGTTTATCGGCTACGGTCTTTTGTATGCTAGCCAAATTAAAGGGCTAGAAATGTGCTTGTTACTAATTCATTCGGCCATTTAAAGAATGGAGAGTAATGCATTGGAGTGGGTGAGCCAATCTGTTAGACAAAAAGTGCAGCGTTTTTGCTCTCTGATTTATGAGCCCTCTTCTGCGTTTCTTTTGTGAATGGGCGAACCGAACTCTCGCTGCGATTCGGCTTGATGAAATGAGACGTAGGCGTGCGTCTCTCTTTCATTCGCTCCATCTCTTTTTTTCTTAGGTTATATCATTTGATAGCCAGAAGAGCTTCAGAGCCGAGGAGAATCTCTGAACAAGAGCGCAATGTTCGCTTCGTCACTTTGACTGATATTGTAAACGTGACGCCGCATCACAGCAAGTTTCCTTTCGAGGGATCGCAGAATGTAAAACTGAAAGCTTTTTTTTCTTTAAGTGACATGGATGAAAAATTGCGCCCAAGTTCTGATGATTCTGCGGGTTCTAATTTCCAATATCTGCAAATAATCAAAGGCAACAGTGTCAGAAATGGCGTTCACATTCATTTTGTCTGTTTCTCAGTTAAAGCAAGCCATTTTTGTGTCAGAATGCATCAATCATAATAAGCTCAGAACCACATATATTAGATTTGACATTTGATTGAATGTATAATTTAAAATGTAATTGGTTACCTTTTGGTTAAACATGAACAAAAAACATTTTTGAGAAAAATTATTCATTATTCAGAATCATTATTGAGGAAGCATGACTGATCAACATAATATACTTGCCTCACATCGATGCAACTTTATATTAATAATATATCATTTGAGCTGCTGGGTCCAGTTTTGCTGGAAATGTAAACCTGTAAACAGAGAGAGGGTCAGATTTTGTCATGTCCACATACTTTTGCATTTATAGCTTGTTCTTACAGCAGTTGTTGCCCACATTATTAAAATAAACGCCCTGTAATTCTGTGTTTTAAACAGAGATGGCAGCAGATAGGCAGGAGTTGCAGATTGCAACTTTAATTAGCACTAATTGATTTTCCATTTACCTCCAAAACATCCTAACCGCAAACCGGCCCTTTGCACCTCATTTAAGTTCAATAATAAATGACGGTGTCCATTTAACAGCTTTTACAGCAAGGGCATTAGCCCGCACTTCATGCAACGTGTTAGCGTGCCCCTTTTTATTTACATGTCAAATTCCTGCGCTGATTTGTTAACTGCGCTTTTGAACTTGACAGGACGGGCCTCCAACACGGTAATGATCTCCATCATGGACGTGTAAAACTTTACTATCCCCATAACATGCCTTTCAGCGAGGGAAAGATAGCGTTCGGCACAGTGGTCTTAATGATAGCGTAAAAGCTTCACATTTGTCTGCTGATGTATAGGCTAGCCTCCAACTCTGCTTTACTAGTGAAAACTAATAGAAAAACAATCTCACCGTTTGGTGGAAAAAACTGTTGAGACTTTGCCTCTGCAACGTTTGATAGATGGACTGCAGGTGTGACCGGGAAGCCATTGAAATGGCTAAATGGTAAAACCGCTTGCATTTCATCTGTTGGGTTATTGCTTCTTCTTTCTAGGAACTACTGAATCGAATCTCTGGAGTGGAGGTGACACACCATCAACTATGAAGTGGTCATTATGGTGTCACATGCCAGCGCGTTACGCAGTTACGGCGGTGATGTTCTCGTCATTGCGTATCTACCGGAACAATGTCTAGAACAGCTAATGTCACTTACTTCCACTTCCCAATTACATGGTATTGTGCTTCACATGTTTGTCTTAAATAGACGTACGGTTCCCCGAGTTCCTTGTGGAAGGTTCCAACGATCCCCAGCGGTGCCATTTTACACCCAGAACCTATTTTTTGAGAACCGTGCGCAGGTGTATCAATAACTGCTATTATGATTCTGTCTGTAATTATTCATAATTATCGTGACAAATTGTTATGCAGGCATTTTTACCAGATAGCTCCGTCCGACTCTCTCTCCTCCGATGTCCTCTAAATTGCACATTGTCATTTACCCATGACTTCTCCCACAAAGCATGTGGTGGGCTGAAGATCACATGCCTTATTAAATCAGTATGAATTCATCCAATCTGGAAAAAAAAAGAAGAAAATGAGAAATCAAATCCTCTCTCCTACATATAATTCATTCTCTGTGGTATGCTGGGAAATTATGGCAAATATGTGCTTGTGTTTTCCGACATTCCCTGTCAAATTTGTCCAGGCATTTATGAGATTGTAACTTTACTGAGGATTTACAGAGACATTTAATAATGTTATCAGGAGATGACATGCCAGTAACATCTCTATGAAAGCCTGAAAATGAGCGGTTAAGACGCAGACTTAGTCTATGTCCTCCACGCGATGGGTTTAACATTTGTAATGGTGAAAAGCTTAGCATATCTAATTAATCAGCGTCTCAGCGTCTTGTCTCAGAGAAACAGATCCTAACATGGCCTTTTAGGCGTAGGGAGCAACATAATAGAAATGTAATCGCATCAATCAACTCATTTTCCTCTCGTTTCGGCCTGTTTTAAAGAGATTTGAACCTTTACATTTCAAAAGTGCTCATCTGCGATGCCCTTTCCTTTATTTAAACTTTCAAAAAAACTTGTGCAGCTGTCTAAAAGATGTTTTGAACGTTTAGAGCGCTCTTTTCAGCTACCAGGAGAACAAGCCTTCTAAATAACACTTCCTTCCTTAAAATAAAACAACTATTCACTCATTAGAACTGTAATTAATAGTAGGACTGTTAGCTTTGCCTTCATTATACTTAAGTCTTAAATTTAAAACATGCATCTCAGTAAGATTTTACCACATTTATTAGTCTTTCCTGAAGTCATCTTTGCCCCTCAGAACAAGACGTGGCAACCAAACCAGGTGCCGTGACAGATGCAGTTTGCTGAAGGCTGCAGACTGACTCATCTCAAACCTGGTACACCGCAGTGACTGACACATCACCTGAGCTGTCTCCCCCAAAAGTGCCAACAAAACAGCTGAAATAAAAATGAGAAATGTTTACGGTACAACATAGTTCACCATTTGTTACTGGCAGAAAAATGCTACCCAAAATATCACAAAAAGTCAATATACAAATCTCACATGCCTGTTAGCTGTTATTATGTTGGTGACGTGTTTGTTTGTTTGTTCGCTTGCGTTCGTTCGTTCGTTCGCCTTCAACGCTGCAGGCATGAGTTGCGCCAGACTGCTGATCCGTTCGTCAGGCCACAGAGCAGCGCTGCTGAAGGTAAATATTGTTTCAGTGGCACTGATTTAATGTGGAAGAAAAGTTCTTAATTATGTTCCCACAAACCTTTCTTCTCCCCACTCTCTCTCTTTCTCTCTCTCCTCTCTGGTCTCTCTTCTCTGCCCATCCATGCCTGGAGGAGCAGGGAGATGCGAGCTTGAACGTGTCTGACTGATTACTGTAATTCATGCACTTTAATTAGCTGCACAAACCATTAGCCACAATTAGACTATTACAGAATGCTTTGTGGCAGAAGCCAGCCTGAGGAGTACGCTTATCTGCTGGAGGGGGGAACGGAGAGAGAAACGGAGGCAGAGAAGCGGAGAGAGGGGTAGCAAGAGCTTTCAGTGGAAATCCACACAAGCGTGACAATATTAGACTGAGTGCTGGTGCCGAGATGCTGGTGAATTCAAAAGGGCTAATAATTCCGACGTCGAATTCAAACGCAAACATTAAAGCGTTGGGACAGACGATCAATTTGTTTGTTGTGCATAAAGCGAGGTTTACGGTTTAAAAAAACGGGGCTCCGTTCCAAAACCAAGTAAATTGCCCTGCGGTCTTTTATCTACGTCAACAGCTGCCTACTAAGTGAGCGTACTAATTGAAATGCACATATAGGCTACATAAGTCTGTGCATTAAACAAACACAGCGCTCACAGAGACACACAAATATTGGGATTTTTATGTTGAATTTAACTTTTAATTTGTTTATTCAGTATAGAATTAAATATAATCAACATATATTATAGTCAACATATGTTGTTGCAATGAATTCTGGGATTGTTTCAGATGATGCCCAAAAAGGATCTTGATGCCTTTAAAAATTGCTTGTGCAGGTTTGGAAATGGAGCCAGAATGTTACTTGTTTGTATAGAAGGAATTTTAAGTCTGTATTAGTCAAACACACAAACATGAATTTGTCAGGACCATAAAATAATAAAATGTTCATCCAATCGTGGCATTCTGTCCGGATGCAATGGTTGGATGTCTTACCTGCCCGTCAAACGAGACGTGGCGATCACGCTGAACATCTGCTGCTTTCAAAGCTAGGTTGCTATTCTGCTAGCCTCTCTGAACTTTTCAGCCTGAAAAACAAGAACAAAATCAATATGCACCATTAAATATTACTTTTTTAAAAGGGTCTTTCAAAACCCCCCTATCTTTCTCAGTACGGTTGTGTCCTATTTACGGCTCTGAGACCATGAGCGCTTTATACTGAGATATGAGGGGGATTGAACCACTGGGCATTACACCTGTGTGACTAATAAGCTCTACCAAGCAAGAGAGAATAACACTGGTGAGGCAGAGAGCCGCAGTCAGAAATCTAAACCTGAGGCACATGCCCCAGTGCTCTTATAAATTTTAAAAACCGATCAAGACCTTTAAAGGGCAGGGCTTGGCCTGCTATGGAGAAGAGCTTTTTCTCTGTTTCAGGCTTGTCAGAGCCGGTGAAGACCGTCATCAAAATGACCGTGATGTATCGCCTTGCCGTGAAGCCCGAGTTTTCCATGTCCCGGCGCTCAGGAGCAGGTAAAAGAGTTTGGTGACCTTACTGTGAGGAGAAAAGTCCAGGTAGGGTTACATTCAATCACAAAGACTGTCAAATACACAGAAGACACACTGCGGACAGACACTCAGAGTTTGGCTGTGTATGCGAGAAATGGCCGCATTCTACACAACAGATTTAAGTTACACGTTTACATTTAATTAATGCGGTGCCCACAAAACCAAACTTAAATAGTCTTCTACAAAAAATGCAAAAACATCTTTGTTTTTTTACACATATTTATATACTTTTGCAACAATAGTTTCTCCCACCAGCCAACAGGGAACATTCTCAGAACAATAACATTAAAGTCATCCAAAAATGTTAATTAAACTTTTTGAGGTTAATTTCATAAACATCAAACACATTATTCATAAGTAGTTACTGGAACAGCTAAAAATGTTACCAAATAAAATGTTCTTCTAACAAAGCAATAATGGTAATACAAAATCTAAAAAATTGGATGTTTTAAAAATGTTGCTAGAACAAAACAATATTTTTTGGGGTTTTGGTTACTTAATAATATTAAAACCTAAAACTGTTAGCCAAGTAGCATTCAGGCGCAGTCATACATGCAGGATTTTTATCCGTTTTTATCCGGATTTTTATCTGTTTAATGTGACTGGTAACTTACCCAGCAACCTACTGGTTATTAGTCCTGGGTGTAAAATCACAGCATCGCACCAACTATTGTGCTGTCACTCACGAAAACTGCTAGAGGTTTACAAGTAGAGTACTCACTAAAATGAAAACTAGCCAACATGGAAAATGACAGAATTCTGTGAAACTCTGATCCACTTCAAACTCACTGCACTAAATCTTTCATAATACACTGTGTGCCTGCGAGAACTGTTTCAGCAGAAACACAAGCTTCGAGGAGGGTTGAGTTAAATATTTCAGCAAGACTGTTTAGTCCCAGTTTAGTGTCTAAACCGAGCTATGGTTTTGGTTGGTTATTACAGACAGCACAATCTGTAGGTTGACGGTGTCAGTTAGCATTAGCATCAAAACAGATGAGATGTGTTGAGGCTCCGGGGCTTGTGTGTGTGGTTGCTTTGAAGCTAGCTTTACTGCTAGTTTGCTTGGCAGTGTTAGTGATGTGCTGACCCAGCGAGAACCCAAGGAGATGCATCATGCTCACAGGTCAGTGTCAAACAACCTTTTGGCCCTCGAACATCTAGCCGCGATCTAAAATGGTGGGTGGCCCGATTCCTCAGCCCTCGATCAAACCGGCGATGTTCCTCATTCTTCCCATCCTGAAGGACACAGGTTTAATAATAGTTAGGGTTGAAGCCACTGTACAGTGGCCCAGATTACAGAACACAAACTTAAAGATGCTGACAGACCAAAGAGCTGAGAAGATAAGTAACCTTATCTGAACATAAAGACAAGATGCCACAGCAGGGAACAGAAGGGGGTTTAAAAACGCTTTTTGGGCACTTTTTTAATCTGGAGAAAAAGGAGAAAAACATTCTGGCACCATCGCAGGAAGTGAACTGGTGCTTAAAGGGACAGATCACACAAAAGTGAAAATTATTTACTCACCCTACAAACCTGTGTGACTTTTTGCTTCTAGGGAACACGGAAAAAAACTCTAATTAGAACAAAGGTTTAAAGATTAAAGTGAAAGTTTCAGAATCACAGCAAAAAATCTATTTAATAACATTTGTAAAAAACGTTAAGATATGTTACATAAAAATAAAAAATTACTGTGATTTATCAGTACATTAGCACAGACACAGTAAACATACACAGTAAATAAAGCTACTGTTTGTTTAACATTATACTACGCAAAAAAAACTTTTTTCCTTAAAGAAACAGCAATAAACATGTCCACAATATTTCCATACAAAGTAATAGATCCAAACAGTGAATTCAAAAGCAAAAAATAACATATCAAGTACTTTAGTACCCAAAACTATATCATTGGCTGCACATCATATATATTATATATAATATTTACACGCACATATACATTAAGAGTAGGACCTGAGCTGGTGTATTCTCAAAACACCTCTATCATAATAATCAGTTAGACGTGCATCTGTATGCGCTGTAAAGATGGTTATTTGACTCTCTTCCATCTTCGACCTTGAGTGATGGTGGACATCAGGACTAGGTTTAGTTCTCATCGGCTGGTGGAGATCTTCCATGTTCAAAGCCTGCACCGAACCTGGAAAAACTCCAGTGGTTGAACGTGACTCCATCTTGCCCCGTTCTCACATGGCTACACTGCAATTGTCTGGTTCAGTAGAGCCTGTCGCTGAGTCGGAAAGGTCTGCTCTTTGATGGACAGACACTCTTGTGCATCTGGTCCATTCTTCTCCTGCTGAAACCCGGTGGATCTAGCCCTCAGTTTATCTGAACTTATAAGACCACCCACAGCTCCTGGGCCAAGTATGGGCCTAATGCTCTAATCTGTGCCTTCTGGCTCGCTTCTGCTGATACCAGGAACAGAAATGGTTTGTGTGTATTAATTTAGATGCAGCGCAGGTTTGAGGAGCAAGAGGAGGGAGGTCAACACGACAAGTGCAACAAATGGCATCTTTCAGAAAGTTCTCAGTTTTTACTGCCATGGAATTTTATCAATTAACAAAGACATTTTAACAAAACTATTATCCAAAAGTGTTATATTTCTTATAAATCTGTGTTACTCAAGCTCAATTGGTAGAACATTGTGTGCAGCACAAAAGTTGTGGGTTCCATTCCCAGGTAACACAAACAAATAAACTGTATAACTTGAATGCACTGTAAGGTGATTTGGATAAAAGAGGAGCTCATTCCAGCCATTAAAGAAGAAAAAGACAATCTTTTTATTCCAACGGTTATGCTTGTAATATAATTTGTAATGAAACACTTTGTCTTAATTATAAGAATGCAAAACAGAAACATCGCCGCTGGTGTTTTTAAACTATTGCACCACGCTACGTACATCTTGGGGGGAAAAGATGCTGAACGTGAAGTCCAGCATTTGTTTGCGAGCCATAATTTGCTGTTTACTCACTTTATTCATTCGCCAATTCAGCATCCTTTGCCCCAGGGTTTGAGAACAAAGTCAGAGATTTCCTGAATTATATTTCAGCGCTCTGGGCAATTTCTCAAAATGCTCTAAGCATTACTGGTTACCTTAATGGAACAGCAGTGTGCCACCTGCGTAGTTTGAAATTTAGCTCAAAGACCTTGACGAGTAGCTGGAACCTAGGAGGAACCGTAGCGTCTCGCTTCCTGAGTGTGGCCCACAGGTGGCCTCAGGCAAGGACCGGCCAAACATCCTCCCCGACCCCCTCTGGAGGTGACCTTGTAACGTTACTTGCTGCGTAAAAAAAGGTTTATAGGATGCCAGGCGATGTGGATCAGTGCTTCAAAAAGCCGCCTGGGGGGAGAATCGTTTTGAGAAAAGCTCAGGTTTAGAGGGCTCTTTCAAACACAGCACTACTGGAAAAGGTCGGCATTTTGCCTCACAGCTAACAAGCCACCACAGATTTAATGCCGCCATTACCTTAGGGAAAGTTAGCATTAAAGCCGAAAGCTCTCCGTGGGACTTCAGACTTCAGGAAGCAGAGAAAAAACAGGCTTTAAAAAAAACAAAACAATAGATAAAAGTGATGTCACCTCAGCATGGCAATCACTTCCTACAGAAGAAAAGACCAAAATATGCGCTTTCCAGCATCCTTTCGTTCTATGCTGTGGCTCAGCGGTCACTAAGAAGGGCAGATGTTACTGAGTGCAGGATAATTGGTCATGAGCCGTCTGAAATGTGTAATTAGACAAGATGAGATACTCTCAGATTTTTCCCTCTCTCACTCTCTCGTTTTATCACCCTTCTTTTTCCAGTTGGCAGTCGAAGCGCCTTAGTGTCTGCTTTGATCTCTGTTAAGGTTCTCCGAGTCCTTTCAGATAGGATCAATTTGCTGTAACGTACATCACACTCTCTCTCTCCTCCGGCTATTGGCTTGTTTGTGACAGTCACACGTGCGCACAAATAATTGAGGATATCGGCTTAGCCAGATAAAAATAAGATGCACAGATGGGAAATTCATCCCCAAACTTCCGTACAATACAGAAAGAATCGCCTCAGAAGAATCATGTTTTACTGTATACAGTGGATGTAATTCCGACATAGATTTCCGGTTTAGTCCAAGAAATCCAAACAAATTACAATTAGAATGTCACATTTGTTAACTTAAAACTGATAATAAATACTAATACTAGTAGTATTAGAATACTAATAATGAAACTGAATAATGGCCAAATAAACATGACACAGGCTTACCGCATTACCGCTGAAAGACAAGCTTAGATCCACATGAACAAAGGTGCCGGTCCGGATTTGGACCCAAGGGGTCAAGGTTTGGCTGGTAATCTTGGCCCCCGGGACACTCTGCTGGTACATGTCATAATGACACCATCTGGTTCTACAAAAAAAAAGCAGATCTAGTCTAGATTTAGAAATTACTTCTTGTACCAGCAACATACGTTATACAAACATTTTACTAAGTATACCTGATATTTTAACCAATTTATATAAGGAACAACAAAAAGCTTTTTAAGCTTAGAAATATACTAGTTAAAAAGTTTTGCAGTCATAAGCAAAGAACTTTCAGATGTACTGCACCAGCCAAGCAACTGCCATTAAGATAAACAAATGCTAACAGACCTCTAACCCTTTCTCTAGTTGGGACGCTCATTAGCTACTACTGGTTAATGTTAGTACTGCTGTAACATCTAATGGTCCCCTCATCAGCATCTCTGCTGAAGACCAGCATCCACAAAACAACACAACATGGTACAACAAAGTCCTCGAGATGTGCTGTAAAAGCTGTACGGGGAACACAGCACTAGCGCCGAAAGCTCTCTGGAGGGCTGCTTGTAGGCGCAATGACGAGCCTTTAATGCACGACTTTTGTGTTTTCCAGCGTGCTTGTAAATGCTCCATGAGGTTTTGTTACAAAAATGCGATTTAAAAACGCTCTTAAAAGTCTAATGCTGATGGAATTCCTGCTTCTTGTGTGTTTAACAAGCTTCTACTCGCCTCGTGAACGTCTGAGAGAGAGCTGCAACCAATAATGCAATCTATGCATGACTGGGGCCAAATGATGGTAAATGTTATGTAGCTTTGAAGAGTGTGGCCCTCAAGCGCTGGTTCACAGCGAACACACATTTACAGACAACATAATGTAGACTTCTCTCTCTCCTTTATGAACATTGCCATCTCTCTCTCTCTTTCTCATTCTGTTTCTCCCCCTGAGGCCTCTGTTGCCACCTCTTCTCTCCTTCCATCTGCTCAGACTTCAGCACAGTCAGGCTATGAGCTGGAACAAGTCTATCTACAAAACCAGACCTGGATGTGGGTCTTATGGCCGGAGAAGCTCTTTTCCCGGTCCAGATAATTCACTTTTTTCCAGCCCCTGCAACAGAATAATACCCTTTTGTCACACCAGACGACAATCCAAGCTTTGACGCGTCAGCCTTTATTTACGACACGTTTCAGCCAACGCGACGCGCTGCAACAATGAACCATCTGAGAACATGCAGAGTTTCGTATTTTCATCACGCAGCACGCAACGCGTTCGCGAGGGTTGCGCGATGGGCCTGATGGAGATATTAAAAGGCGCTCTCATTATCAGAAACATCATAAGAAAGGGGAGGTGAGAAGGTCAGATGATTACAAGTCTTTGTGGTGCCAGGCAGTGAACTCAACAAGCGGCCAGCTGTCAATCACAACTGTTTGCCATGAATTCTGGTCAGTTCATCAGCTGCAGTCTTGACCTTATGCAAATCCGTGAGATGAAATCTATTTATGATGATCTGCAACAACTTATTGAGATGCAGAAGGCAAATGCTGCCTAGCTAGAAACAGGCCATAACTCAGCGCCTCACAGCCATGTTACTAAACAGGGACATGATGAGGAATCAAACCAGATACCAGATCAAAGACTCCTTATTTTTATTTTAACACACATCCCTGATCTAAATTTGTTCATTTCTGCACATTGTTCTAAAGGAAAATGTTCATATTTCATTAAAAAATAAACAGTCTCTGCCGCTGATATTATTAGCGCTGCCTCAGCGAGGAAACAAAATACTGACCAATGATATCAAATCCATCCAACAGTGAGCCAATTAAATCCTGATAAATGTAATCAAGCCCGCCCCACATTGTTTCCCACTGAATATTCATTTTCACTCAGAAAGTGACATTCATTTTAGATGTTTTAAAGGCTTGGTGAACCTGCACAGCACATTGATAACAACTTTCAGCTAACAGAACGAATTATCGCTTGACATAAGAGTATTACTACCTAATTTTGGCCAAATGCTGACAGTGCAGAGCTGTAAAAATGTTTACAAGGTTTATAGTGTATGAACTACAACCCAATTCAATCAAATCACTTCACAATAAAATCTTCAGAGCATGTTACTTGGCCAACAGAGAGCTAGAAAAATGAAAGAAAAAAGGGCATCGGCTGTAACAGTGCCCTCATAACTTGCCACGATAAAATATTACCAAAAAATACAGCACAATTTTAGCCGTACAAAAAACATTTAGTCGTTCAGAGACTTGTTTGAAGGACCGCTCATGAATACCCACAAAGTCTAATCACAAAAATAACCAGATGTTCCTCCACTCAGAAAACTAGTCCCACCTCAAAGGTCAATCCACACCAATAACAAACATTCTTTACTAATAAAACCTTTATAAATTCTGTAGCAAAAACATGAGCTTTAAATTTCTGCTTTTAAATAATTGCCATGCATACAACACAAGCACGTTTCCACCAATCTGTAAACTTCAAATTCTACAACTGATTACTGAGAAAATCAGAAGATCTGTACAACAGTCAGTTTTAGCCTAGCAAGGGCGGATGGTTGAAACTCTTCCTCTGTCCAGCAGTCAGTAAAGATATTGGGTCTGTTCTACTTGACCTGCCATCCGTGATGTAACACAGAGCGACTGATTGCCCCCTGATGTTGTGCCCACCGAATCAGACCTTTCAGATTTTCTGCTTTTACCGTTAAATCAGTGGGGGAAAGCAACAAGACAAAGCCACTGATGAACTGATTGACATCTCCTAATGTGATATTTGAGTCCAGTCACACACACAAGGGCTTTCAGAGGGATGCACAACCTTCACCGTGAGATTCAACCTACAGGGCAGATGAAGAGGCGTTTGTAACAACAGCTTCATGGAAAGGAATAAAAAAAGACTTTTCTACTGAGGTAACTGGTTCGTCTTACCAGACCCAACTCTCACCACCATCTTGTCCCCCCAATGGGCGAGCGTCTCTTCGTTAGCGTTCCGCTAACTAGCGTCTTTGGTTGTCGCTCTTCATCTCCCGATTCACCTGGAAACACAGCTAAGAATTTGACACGTTGTTTTAACGTTATTGCTTGATCAAGCACACGATTTTAGTAGCATTTTTAAAGCATTCAACTAACAAAGTTTTGAACAAAATGTTCTACTAACGCTATCACAAGCGCTTTGTGAGGACTTTTATGCAGGCCAACGTTCTGAGAACGTTCCTGCTAGCCAGAAGGACTCAGACATGATGTTGAAATTGGACTGATTGTTTCCCTGGGCAAACACTTCTGTGTGTCTGTGGAAATTAACATACCTTCGAAAGGGCACAGCAAACCACTTCTTTAGGCCCTGGAATACCTTTCGACATCAGACAGACAGAGCATGCATACGAAATCACGGAGAGCGCAGCAATGAGCGGGAAACAAGGAGTGTCGGCCGAACAATATTTACAAGGTTTCACTTCCAATCATGTTTTGGCCTTTTAAAGTACCTCTTAAATCAATTCTTGCCTTCAAACCAAAGAGCACACTTTAAATGATTCATGTAAGATCAAGCTGAGATTTCAGAGAGGAAATATTGAGAGACCAGAGTGCAAAGGGGAAAAATGTGTCAGGATTTTTAAGAATAGACCTTGAGTTTGACACCACAATAAGTCTTACTCATTACTTACTCAAGATTGTAAGATATTTTAAAATCTTTTAAGGTCAGTTCCTGTAGCTCAATGGGTAAAGCACTGTGTTAGCAACACAAAGGTTCCACAACAACCACTAACTATTAAATAAGTAGTAAGTTGCAGTTGGACAGCTGTTGTGTCACATCCAACATACCACCCAGCTAACAGGAAACATTCTCACAACATTGGCTAACATTCTAAGCTATCAATGCTATGCTAACATCAGAAGAAGGTTTTAACATTTTAAATCACACATTAAAAACCCTATTCTTAAATAGTTACTGGAACAATACCATTAGCAAGCAAAAAAAAGTACAGTTTAAAAACTGAATGTTTATTAAATGTTCAAACTAACATCCTTAATATTTTTGTAACTTAATTGAAATGTTGTGAAAACATTCTTGCAACCTAAAATCATTAGAAAAGCAGACAATTCAGGCAATTAGCAGTTCTTTACCGAACACAGAGAACGTTGCAATAGCTCACACTCCCTGAACTGGTGTGATGGACAAGGTTAAGACTGAATTCTCCACCTAAAAAATGGCAGATTTAATCAGTCAACAGGGGATGTGAAAAAAACAAGAAAAACATCAAAAAACTGAGCACCAGATTGGAATTTGAGGAGACAAATCGCATCTGAACGATGCCATGCATTATTGTGTCATCTCCATAGTCTTCTAATGGCTGTATCGCATTAATAAAGTGAAGAATGTTCTACTGTAACAGATGGTGAGACTACATCAGTGGCTCAGGAGCTATTTATTAAATGTGTTATTAATTATTTTCAACAGGATGAGCTTCTCGACTCCTTCTGGTCCGGGTGAAGACAGGAGAGCGCCTTTCGCTTTTATTCCACTTACAAATTCTGCCAGCCCACCAATCTGATTGATCACAATTTGAACGGTTAAATTGTTAAATAATGCATAAAACATGAGCGCGTTATGACACAGAGCTGAGAGTTTGTTAATATACAAACCAGATGGCTATATGGCAATATCACATCCGGTGTTTACGTGCACGCTGTGAAATAATGCAGATATTTAAGCGAATCTTTATTGAGTTAATTTAGGGTTTTTTTCCAATCACCTGTGTGACTTCTGACAGAATTTTCCTACAAACACGGACAGCAGCTGTACTTCTGTAACAAAGACAGAACTACCCGGGGGTGTGAACAATATGGCCATCGACTGAACGAACTTCACAGAGATTCAATCCCTTCCCAACGCTGTCCAAAGTATGAAATCTGCAGCGATGGAACGGATTAATGTTCCTCAACCTGCTGCATGTACAATATGGAAGGAAGCTGTGGAAATACAAAGGCCTGGATCCTATTTTTAAAAGTAACTATGAATTAAACTCGCTTTATTTAAACCCTTTTAATAAAAGCGGAGAAGCTATGAATACATTTGGGTGATTTATGGCTGCGTTGGATAAAGCCGACACCTCGCATCGCGGTAAAGCTAACAATCTGTGATGGAACTCTCCCTTTCCAGCTGAGCCTTTTGCTGAGGGTCTCAGGGCTAACACCCCTCATCCCATCCCGGTGGGACGCAGGTGCGCACCGGTAGACGAGGACGCGGCATGAACCCCCACCTTTCACCCGAGTTTCATCTTCCACCTCCCTCTCCCTCTGTCCCGTCTCCCCGCAGGGCCTCTCTGGGCCCGGGATGCCAGCTGGAAGTGACAGTTACCTCACCTGCCACAGGCAGCCCACCACCTGCCAACACTCACCCCGTTCCCCCACACAGGTGGCGGGGGACAGCAGAGTCACGACTCCAGCCCGTTCTCCCCTCCCTCCGTAACCCCCACCCGTCTGGGTTCACGCTCCGGCGGTCTCACTCCAAACTCTATCTCCCGCAAACACCTTGCACACTATCTTCAGTCTCATTTGGTGATTTATAGCGGCCCCTTTGCCTTTCAGCTGCTGTCGGCACCAAGGCGTGGCACATGTTGGCCCTAGGACAAATGAACACGGTGTCCATTTGTTATTCGGTCAAAATGAGAGGGAGAAATGTGCTTCCCGATTCAACACAGCGGCGGACCCTCCATTATCTGCTGGGGAAGGTGGGCGCAGAGTTTCAGAAACAAATGAGCATGAAATTCCTCCAGCTATTAGTGCTGAACGTGGCCGCAGCGTGACATTAAAGGTACAGTGTCTCATGCTGACTTTCTCACAGTTCCCAGGTCTTACTTCTGCACAGGAAGGTCTCGTGGTCCTAAACAACAACATCTCACTCACATCTCATTTGTTTCTCTTCACCTGCAATCACAAGAAGTAACTTTTGTGGGTTAAAATGAACAAAAAACAGTTACTGAGCAAATATCTGACAGATCAATGTTTAAAACGTTACCCCAATTCCCCAATTTATATAGTTTAAATTAAATAATGGATAAGGTCAAACCAAATGAAGCCAAAAACTGCCTTTAACTTACATAATGAACAGTGTGTAAAGTAACCTGCAATATTGTGTTTTAAACAGAGATCAAAACTTTGTCTTGAGAAACTCTGTCTCCTTGGGAGTTTTAGGTGAGTCACACAATGCTCAGATTTTCCAAGTCTGCAATCACAAGTCAGAAATTAACATGAATTCAATTTTCATTTCTTATAAAACTCCTCAAAACTCTATAACCTTGCATTATTTTTTAAAGTTAGTATATATCACATTTCCCAAAAATATTATTCTTAGGTTGTTAGACAAACATTTTAAAAAACATTACAGAAGTCTGAAAAAACTTCTCATAACCAAACAGTAAAGTTAACACAACGTCTGAAAAATGGACACTTTGAACGTTCCAAGAAATTTCAAAACAACATTCATGACTTCATGGAAACATTAGGGAAACATTCTTACAACCTAAAAGTGTTAGCTGGGTATTGCATCATTTACTACATCCTGTAAATAATAAATTGGTTGCAAATTGTGCTGCCATTATCCTCCCCTATGTAGACATAAATACAAAATAAGTCTACCAGGATAAACGACCGAATGAATAAATATATGGCTGCACAATGCCCTTATAAACCATTCTATCAACAGCGCAGCGATTTATTAACGCATTTACTGAGGAGGGAACGCCAGCTTTTCACATATTTATTGTGCTTGATGGAAATGTCTAGAACTAGCTGACAACAAAAGCAGAAATCCAAGCAGGAGAATAAACGTCGGTGGCTAAGTGTGTATTGCTGAAGTTTTATCTTCTTACGGTTCAAACTTAAAAGGTTTTTATCAGTGAGCTTTGAGACTACTAAATGGATTCAATAGCACACCTGCTGAAATAGTTTTTAAAACGGATGCTTTGATTTCCCATTAAAACCGCTACTGTATTATTTGAATTTACTGCGGATCTGCCACCTGCGTAGACATTGGTGCCTCTGTCAGTTAGTTGTGGACGATCAAACCTTTTGTGATGTTTTAGTAAATCAAAAGTCATAAAACGCTCAGAGTAGCTGCTTAGCTAAAGCGTTAACAATATGCTTAAACAGGATTTGTGTTCGCAGTGGCGCTTTTCCGTCGTGTGATCGGGTTTGAACTGGGCTTGAACTCTTTCTGTGTGTGGGCCTCGACCCGATGGATCATTAGCGGTCTGACCCACCCGGGGTGCAGCATGGGCTTGCTAACAACAAAGTATTGGAAAAAGAAAGACAGATAGAGAGTTACGTGTACATTCAGTAAAAAAGCTCAGAGCAACAAATTTAATTCAAAATCTTTGGCCTTCCTGCACACACACTTTCACTCTCTGATAGCATACGTGCGCCGTGAGACATATATTCAATATGTGCAATGTCATTTTTAGACTGTTTGCTCATCTGAGATACATCGCAAAAGTGTTTCCTGCTCACGCTAGCCGACCTACCGCGCTTAAACAACCACTAATCTGATTGGACAAGTGGCATTCTAGGACAGCTCATATTAAATATAATAGCAATGGGATTTTGTTTAAAATGAAAGACACTTGATCTAAACCCTATAATAAAAGCAATATCAGATACGCAAGACAAGTTGACTCAAAAGTTGGAGTCATTGCATTAAGTTGCATAAACCAAACAGGGTTAACATAACCAGTACCTGTATGTCTACAGAAACCTAAAAATGAACTGATCCATACTATATAGTTTATACTATACATATTATATGAACATAAAAACATGCACTGACCTCTCCAATCACTCTCTGTAATCCACATCCAACATTAAACTTGGCACAATAATGTGGTTTAAATTCTTTTTAATTTTTTCTCTCTGAATATTAACATATTTGCATAATTTGATGAATTAACCAGCAATTGAATAAAAGTTTAAGAAAGATTAAAATCGTTAATCAATTAACAGCCATAGTTCACACACCAAACAAGTCACTGTAAATAGAATATGGTATTTTTTATTTTACAAACGTATTAGCAATGCGCTGCATATATGCTGGGCTGTAACCATTAGAGCAGAGCTAACTAGCCAGCCCTATAACATGCGAAATAGAAACAGATCACCTTAGCATACACTTCTCTCTCTCCCCCATAAAACTAGCACCATTTCTCCTGTTTGTTTCTCCACTCTGAGCAATTTTTGCAGTTGTGCTCTTTCAAGTAAACACTGGCCCTGAAATATTCATGAATTGTTAACAGATGTCTCTTGGCCTGGTTTAATGAGCATGCTATGCTAAATAAGTAAATACAATTAGCTGTTTTACTCCGAGAGTTTCAAATCAACGCAGTAGATCTAATTTGGTGGTCTACTTCTGCTTCAAGCGCACCTCTTAGGCCTATCAGAAACTTTTCTCTGTTTTCTCTCCATACAGAACTAATGTTAGCCTCCAGCCTGCTAATGTGCTGCGAGGGAGCAGCCGAGCGCTTCCAAGCCCTCGACTATTCATGCCGCGCAACCATGCTTATCAAAACCTGGCCTCCCAAATCAGCCAAGATTTCTGGTGTTCTGAACGCCGGAGGGCCTTCAGTCATTTGCTTTGTGCATAAAATTTAGCATCTGTTTATGGATACATCACATGGGCCTTAGATTTAACACCAACAGAATCTCTTTTATTTCTATTTATTCTTTCTTTTCTCATTTAAGCAAAATCTGAAACATTACATGCTTTTTATGCTACGTCAGATTCTACTATATAGGCATTCTTAGCTAACCGTTTTAGATGTTTCCCTAACAAGTGACAAAAACATACGTTATCATAATGAAAACGAAAAAGCATTTATGTCTTGTTGACTGATATAACAATAAAAACTAACATCACTAGAAAACTGAAGTTTTTTTATATAAAAAACGTGTTTCTAGTTTAACTGGTAAAGCACAACGCCTGCAACGCGAAACCATGGATTTGATTCCCAGGGAACACATATACACTGATAAAACATAGTTTTTAGTCACTCGTCTAACAGCATAATATAACAGCAAAGTATAATTGTAAACAACAGTAAATTATTATGTCTTTACTTTTAGTTTCTAATACAAAACATGTTATAAAATCCAAGACCTTAGCAACTCATTCAGCACAAATTTTTCCATAAACATGAAAATGTCACCGAATAACATCACACAGCCCTGGAAACTGAGCAGCATTCGACATATCGGTGGCTAATGGCTCCTGGCCAAACTTTCCTGCGACATGACAGACAGCCCGTCCCCCTGCGACGACCGACCTGCTGCTGTTATGCCATCTCCACTATCAGGAGAGTCACACTACACACATGAATGAAGACATGAAAACCATTTTACAGTAGAGCGGGGCCAAACACGCGCCGGGGCCCACAGGCAGCCATGTTGTTTTTTAAACCCAAAAGTAGCCAAGCATGCATGCATGCACACGAGTCAGCAGTAATAGACGCTGGTGGTCTCAAAGGAACTTAACCCACACATGGCTTTGCAAATATTTTTAAAATTACATAAATACATAACAACATTTTTAAAGTAATGTTGCACCATTCAATAAATTTCTCTATATAACACTACTGTTCAAGAAAGACAGCATTATTTTTTGGTGATGAAAAACTATTTATGATGACAGTAAGTTTTGAATGCTTGTTTTATTGATGTTTTGGAAACACACTAGGTTAAAAAGACCCTTACATATCCAAACTAATAGCCAAAAATCTGCATGTTTAACGTTTAAAGCACATTTACTACCAAGCTTGATGCTTAGAATCCAACCTACATTACCCATGATGCAACACTCTCAAACCTAGACATTAATTCTACAAAAAAATCCATTTAAAAAGACACGCATGGATCCTTTAAATTTCAGTGTTTTAACCGAACAGCAGAAATGTAAGACTGCCTGTCATCGGATGCAGAACTTTCCAGTGACCTCTGTGCTCTGAACAAAAAGAAAAGGACAGATGAGAGGAGAAAAAATACGCAGGTAAAAGAAGAGAGAAAAAAGTGAGAGACAGAGCCTGACTGAAAATGAAGCTTCACAGAAAGAATGACACAGGTGATAGGGGGTGAGCGAGAGAGAGAGAGAGGCTGAGAGCGAGAGAAGCACAAAAGGCCAGAAAAGAGGAAGCAGGAGACACAGAAATGAAATGAAAGGAAGATGGACAGCGAGGCCGCGGGAAGGACAGCCAATGCTAAAGGCAAAGGGAAAGTCGGACAAAAAGAGCGAGAGAGCTTGTGAGAGAAGAGAGAGAGGGAGAGCGAGAAGAACTGAAGGGTCTTGCCGGGCAGGGCTCTCTGTCAACCCCCCACATCCAGTCTTCTGCTTCACAGGTAATTAAATGGATTTCCTGTCTTGTACTCGATGAGAGAACATGACCCAGCACTCTGCGAGCGCGTGTCGAAAGGCACTTCAGGGCTGCTTTTTGCGCCATCTGCATCCCTGTGTCCGAGCAAGGCCCTAAGCAAACAAGTGCTGCGCTGGGACTCCGAGGGCAGGAGCGAATGCTTTAACACCCTATAGCTGAACAGGAAAGAGCCACTGAGCTCTGGCCTTCACGGATACCACTGCCTGCCCTAGCTGGAGATCTTCGAGTAGAGCCTGAACGGTGATTATCTGCGCTTGTTCTTGCTAAACAAACAGGACAACCGTATTTAACTTCTAACTAACAACCAGAGAAATTTCAAGCATTCAGTGCAGCTAATTATGAACAGAGAACAGGCCTTTGTGTTTGGAGGGGAGGGTTTGGTAACGCCACTCAAAATAAAAGTCATTTTGGAGTTTTGTTGATGAATTTGTTGAGGAAAGATTATGAAATCAAACATTGTTTTTCTTCTTAATAACTTCTAAACAATTTCACCAAAGCTGTTAACACAAACTAGCTAAATCAACAATAAAAAGTGGGAAGATTTTGATTTGACGTTCACTTCCAGCTATCAGCCATGTGACAATCAAACTTGAACGCTTCACAAATGACAGCCATCGAAGATTACGCTCAAATTTGCATTCACAAACTTCACAAGTAGTTCTGCTCTCATGCCCTCGAAGCGTTTGCCCAGAACATAACAGACCCGTCAGGGAACTGTGAGAAACTACCACAATTACAATGCCAGAGGTGGCGCTTGCAATTTCACAGCCCTAACAAGCTTACCATCAAGTAGCAATCTCAATCACTGCTCAGGTTCCTGTATTTATTAAGGGCCAGTTCCAAATGAGAGCCACTATATTGAAGAAAATGCCGAGCACGGCTGATTGGCCCATGGCGAGGGAGGGGCCGTACTTCCAGATTGTGGGTAAATAGTGATGGGAGGCAGCCGCTACGCGCACTCGGAATTTCTATGGGGGAACAAAACGTATGCAAATGAGGACCTTGACCCGAATCAAATCTCCGACCTGTTCGTTAATTGCAAATTACAGACTGCGGCACCCCAATCAGTGGCCTTTTAGCGTAAGATTCTCGACTCATTCTTCGCACACATTGGAAAATAAAAGAGAGGAACGTTCTGTCATCAAGCATGGAATTTGTTATTCATGATGGTGGTGATTAGAAAGTGTTTGGCCCTGGCCACCCAGCTAACAGGAAACGTTCTCAGAACATTGGCTAATGTTTTCTAAAGTTCTCTTAAAGTTATCAAAATACAATCTTGCAGTGGGCACCACAACTTTTGTGTGTCTTTAACGTTATATATTATACGAAAAACATTATTCTTAAATTGTTGCGGAATGTTTTAAATATTATAAAATAATGTTCTTAGAACCAAGAAATAATGTTAATACAACGTCTAAAAAATGGTTGTAATCTTCATCAAATATATGTGTCACTCTTGCACCGCAGACTGATGTCATTATAGCATTAAAACACCAAAATCCACCCGGCCATAAATATTACATGACAGGCTGTGAAGCGCCAGTTTGTTAAATGCAAATCGCCCTGACACTGCTTGTGTATCCAGCGCTGTTTTATCAAGTGCCTGTAGGTCTAACAAGGCAAATGAGCTCACATTTGATATTTTTCCTTTTATACTGCAGCTGTCGCTGCTTTTACATGTTCTAAACATTGTCTTTTTAATATCTCTCGCTCTCCAAATCTAACAGGATGTTTCTTAAATGATTTTCTTTCTGAGGCTCCACATTAGAAGACGTTCCCCATGGATCTGTTTCTCAACCACTGGCAAAGATATTTTTAAACGCTGTGCCCAAATACACATGTGCATGACCACAGCAACAAAAGCGAGATCTCTTTAATATCTCAGTTGTATCTCATCAAAAGCCAGAGATGAGCTCAAATGTTTCTCATCAAATAATTTCCAGACCGAAGCTACCCTGAGTCTGAACTATAGAGTCCACATTTACTTCATATCTCCATTTCTTCTAGCTCATAGGTCTATTTCTTAAAAAAACATTAGGAGAAACATCTCAGACAAGATGATACCTAAATGAAACCCAACTGAGACCTCCATGAAGGCTCCTGAGTTCTGAAAGAGCAAACTCTGAGCAACATATTTTCCACACACAAGCTGTGCAACCATGCATGAACACACACACACACAAACACACTCTTGAGAAGCTGGAGCTGTGAATTAAGCGATATTGTAACCTTAACCTATACAGCACTTCCCCTCTGTGAGTTCAACCAATGAATTATCCTCTCAAGTAAATCCTGTTTAGAGGATAATCCTTTTCCCATCATCTGGACAGACACTTTCCGTAATGAAATGCCCTGAGGGTCCCTGTCAGACGCCTCTTCGGCCCACTCTGTGACATCCCCAATCAGAAGAAGGAAGAGATCTCCCCACACTTTAACACACATTTCTATTTCCACACACACATTCTCACCAACACACTCAAGCATGATGGACACCACTGCCCACAGCTTTTTAAACTTTATGTGAGCAATATCTACAAAATTCTTGGAACATTCATAACGTCCAGTCGCTGTTTATTTATAGGAATATTAATAAAACAGAGAGACAAAATCCTTATTTACTTTCACTGATGGAAAAAAGCAGCATTAACATTCTTTAAAATCTCCCTTTTGTGTTTCACACAAAAAACGATACAGACTTGGAACAAGGTGAAGCTCACCACATGACAACTTTTCTTTTTTGAAAACTTTAATGGTGCATTACAATGCATGCGAGCTACGGTACACAAAATGAGCCACTACAGTTTGCATTGTGGCTGAGTTACAAAAGACCGTGTTTCACAAAACTACATGGCCTAGTTTTCCATCTGCACTAATGCCCAATACGCAGGTCTCTTGTGACAGTGCATCCAGTAAAAGCGCTCTAGAAACGAGAGAGTAAATATTTCTCCAAATGTCTTGGCACAGTGAAACACGCTGTATTCTGACAATGGCAGGGTGACATTATTAGATTTGCTCCAGGCGACAGTGCTGAGTGGAGACCTATCTGTGTATGTGTGTGGACCAGGATGGCCACAGGGTGTCAGATCTGAGATTTGATGGTGTGATAAAAAGCCACAGGGCCCTGCCTCTCCAATCTGCCATAACATCATATAGCTTTACACAGCCTCACATTTTAGTCGTGCTCCAATGACATCCAACACACATGAAAACAGACCGACAGATGCCATAGATGTCCACCTATTTATTGACGTAAATGCCCATACAGACCTTTAAATGCCATTAAGAAAGCACTGTTTTACAATAAACACAACATATCACAGACATCAAACATCCAGCAAGTATCAAACGTGATATGACAAGATCAGTCATGGACATTAAATACTCAAATAGTCAATAAACCCGCGACAAACACACAAAATACACACATTAAAAAACGCCACTGTAAGAATGAAGACAGCGCTTACCAACGACGTCCCGTTGAAATAATCCAGTCATGCATGTAAAATAACGCATTTGCAATGATTATTATTTTCATTTTGTAAAAATAAAGTAAATTTGCATCCAAAATGGGCGTGACGCGATCATACCGTGACGCACCTGCCGCATTAGTGCTGTCGCTACCTTAATTGCGTCACTGAAACGGGGCGGGGTCACAGGTACGGACAATTTGATTGGTTGATGCGTGTGCCAATCAGTTGAAACGCACGCAGGTAAATTTTTAGGTATAAGATTATAGAATAGATGATGAAGA
>JBAJNP010001040.1:0-70649 GCA_036877545.1 Yasuhikotakia modesta | reverse complement strand
GTCTGAGAGATTTACCTGAAAGTCATGATGCAGCTCAGGACAGAAGCGAACATACTGGCCCAGCTGCTCCAGGGTTCTGTCTGGTTCTGGTCGGGGACGCAGCTTGTTGACATCCGTCTCCAGGTCATCCTCCTGCCATAGATAAAAACAGACCCATGACTGCTGTTCACTCACAGATACACACACCTGCCAATGCCCGTGTGAACTAGGTTATGTGACACACTTTAGCCAATGGCCAAACCCTGCCGAACCCTGACCCGCACTCACTCTGTGAAAAGTGGGCCAAACAGCTGGTGCACAGAAATCACATATTAGGCAGGTGAGTCTCCAGAACAGTCACACAGATAAAACTGACACCGCCTGACCTTTGCCATAGTATTTTAACATACTATGATTTGGGATTCTTTTCTTGCATGCTAGTTAGAATGGATAGTATGCAGATTGTGATGTGGAACGATTTAAAGCACTAAGCATGGGTATGTATGGTGAAACTGTTGATTGCCAAATCTTAGGGTTTACACCACGGTAGACACAAAGCACCATGTGGTATCTTAGATATGGCAGGAGGACAGGGCACAGGCATAGAAATGAATAAATGCATTAGCGGTATCAGGAGAGACTGTGTAGGGCAGATGGAGTGCAAGCACTTTGGTTTGATGATGCCGTCTCAGCAGGGACAGGAAGTCATTGATTTATGGCTGAATCAGGGCGACTATTATTGAAGTTATGTGAGAACAGGAAGTCGCTTGTGTCAGGCCTCTGTCACGCTCAGACCCACTCCTCAATCACATTTATAAGAGAGGGAATGAATCACACAAATTTACACACACATCATTGGCTCTGCCATAATTGCGATGTAAAAATCGCATGAACTGCGAAGCGCGTGCATGCGTCAGCTGAAGGTGTCGCTCATGCATGGGTGTGATTTACAACGAGGTGGGCGGGGCCTTTTCGGTCCACATCATGGTTGGTTTCGTCCACAACGCTTTAGGAAACAGTTCGCCACATCTACTACAAAGGGAGCATCTGCGTTTGGTAAACAAAGGTTTGTTGTTTGCATGTAGCTGCTGATTATTGCATTGTTGTGGATTGGAACCCCCTCGTACTCCCAATGAAAATGCTACCGGTTGTACGCGGCTGTGATTTAAATATTACCGCTGAACCATACAGTTAACCACTGACCTACATAATCCACAGAGTGGCAGGTGTGTGAACGTAATGATCAAATTAAAAGTTCATCGGAGTGCGGCTGAAAAAAACTGGGCAGTGATTTGATGCACATATCATGTCATAAAACAAAAGCAAGTACAACAATTTTTTTCAATCTCAGAAGTAGATATTTTTGTTATTTAAGGTATGGCTTATATTACTTTTTTGAATTACTCACTACCTCACTAATTCTCCTGAGGGAGCCTAGAAAAATAAAACCACACTTCACAACTGCCACATCTGTGCAGCCCCCCACCCTCGTCACAAAGCGACACCCGTGAACGAATCTCAAAACACTCACGTAGTCCTTGACTGGATCTTCGTTCGCCATGTCCTCGTCACTGTCATCTTCTGAACCGCCGTCTTTCAAGAAGAGAGAAAAGAGACAAGAAAAACACACAAGACTAAGACATAAATGTCACAATGAGCAAAATATGGCAGTACATATGTAGGATCAAACACAACCTGCCCGGAGTCCTCAAACACCGGCTCTTTCTGTCTCTGATATGTGCACATGAAAGCAGACACCTGCCACCTCGGTATCTGCAGAGATGTTCTGTTTTGCCACACAGAACAGTTATGAACAGCTACCTTGCTGCAAAGACCTATCTAAATCCTGGTCCAATTGCTGGTCCAAGCTAGTTTATCTTAAATTCAGTCTTAAACTGAGAACACTGCAAAAAATGTGTTTTTCTTTAATATGTACATAGGTACAGACTTTGTCTGGAAACATGGGAACACAGGACAAAAATATTAATGACTGGTACCAGAAATCTTATAACATGACAAGAAATCTTACATTTACATTAATGTCATATGGCAGCTTCTTTTATCCAAAGTGACAGTGTATTATTAATATACAGGATAATGTTAAAAATGTTCTTCTAACATTCTTTTTTAATGTAAATGTTTTTCTAATATATATTATCCTATATATTAATAATATAATGTCACTTTGGATAAAAGCAGCTGCCAAATGACATTCTACTAACATTGCTGTAGGAACATATTGATAACTTTAAGAAAACTTTAGCCAGCGTTCACTGTTAGCCAAGTAGAGGCTTTGCTACTGTGAATAACTGCTTTTGTGAGGAAACTTACCATTAAATCAACAGTCTGTCTGCTAATTTTCAACACGTTTTACAAAGTGTTTTGTCAAAAACTGTATGTCAGTTTTACTATTAATTTCCATTTTTATAAGAGAAGGCAGAGCATCTAAAACTCAACAAATGTTGGTCTTTTAACACGATAAAGCCCAATTCAGTTGATTTAATAAAAACAGTGTTGTGATAGAGTTCTCATTTTATATCGAAAACTGCAGCTTCAAATAGGCCTTTGATTTGAATGTGATTTGAACTAAATGAATTGTAACTTCAAGAGACGTAATATAAATTTAGGGCTGTTCTTACGAGTCCGTCACAAAGGCAGTGATCTGATGTGATGACTGCAAATCAAAACATTAAAATCAAGGAACTAAAACTGCTGTAATTTAATAACAGTCTGTGCTAAACCAAATGACTGGTTATATAAATGTAAAACAGGGCGTTCAAGGTGTTTGCTTTGGCACGGATGCCGGGTAAATTAACCATGTGATAAATTATGACAAGTCGTATATTTTAGTGTGAGGTTGTGTGGTAATATAATCCAGTTTATGGCATCTAATAATGTTAATGGCAGTGTCACATTAATAACAATGTTAAGGTAATTTTGTTTTTAAAACAAGCGCTTCCCTGCTGACAAAAAAATAGCTTAAACCAGCTCACTACTGCTCTAGAACAATTGAAGCTAGTTAAAGTGGTCTCTGAGCCTGACCAAGTTGACGTTTAGCCAGCTGCTATCTTAACCTGGTCAGTTCTTAAAAACCACCATATTGCACATACACCTCACAAACCAGCTAAGACTAGCTAACCGCCTTAGGCTGGTTTAGCAGAGTTTATAATAGGCACGAATTGTATGACAGATTAATGATACTAAACCACCACTCATCTCTCTCGTGTTACCTAAGGGTGTTTTCCTGTGATTTTAGCAGCCAAATAAACCAGTAGATAGAGAAAACAGTGTGACAAGGAAGTGTTATATAGCTGCAGTCTACTCGAATTTGGGGGTGAGGGTGGAGATCAATATCGGCTTATCTGACCGGCCATATTGAGCGGCAAATAGCCTCTGCGTTCTAGCCTTCCTTAGGGTCACTCGGGCCACACACAGCTTTGCGTTCAGAAGTTTGAGCGCTTGACGTCATGCGACTGCGCTGTTAGCACGCTAGTGAGGCTAACAATGGGGGCGGGCTGCGCCCACGCTTTAGACCCAGCAGAAACTCCTTCATTAATAACCAAGGGAGGCTGCGCTGTTCTCTCAGAAAAGATAGGACGGCAATACGTTTATCCTGGTGGAGATAAAAAATAAAAGTCAACCGCGCTATTCATTACGATAAACAGATAATCATTTCGTTTGGTCTGATATCGTCCTCCTTGGCTCTCTTCCTATCTTGTTTGAGGTAAAAGCAATATTACACTCATTAGCAAGACTAGCCCAGCAGGAAAACTCTTGTGTGGTGTCTGGATCTATAAGTTTTTATGTCTGAGATACATGTGTGTACACACTGAGAAACTCTACACTCACAGGCGTGGATTTGATGGAAAGTGTTATTACAGGAATGCAAAACACAAGGGGAGGTGTGTAGTTCACACACACACACACACACACTCCACCACGCAGCATCGAGTCGAGCACCCGACAGCGAGACACGCATACACAGTGTCATTGGGCAGGGTTGCCTGGGCAACCACCTCAGAGCTCCCTGCAAAACGAGTGGGTATAGACTTCTGTGGGTCAGTGAAGAACAATCTGCTGGTCTCTAGCCAAGAATATCTACTTTTTGTTTTGCTTTACTCGGTTTATTGCTGCTCAGCTTCTGACCTTGTCAGAAGGGAATATTTGCATAGGACGACCTTGTTGAAAACTAGCATGTCTGCCAAATGAGCCTAGCGTGGTCATTCATTTATGCACAGTATGGCGATACAGCACAAGTTCAAGAGAAACTACTGGCAAGTTCCATGAACTGTTTAGTCTTACAAGTCATCTTATTAAATTCTTCAAGACTGATTAAAACATGTTCAAGTCCATGGAAAGCAAGTCTATTCTGAATCCTAAAAGTAGGACTTATTAGCCATAACTAATTGCTAGTTGACCAGCTTAGTCATCTAGTAATTGGCTTAGCCACTATGGTTATGCAACTAGTGTTTTTTTTTAAAAAAAAACAGCAATTTCTGTAAATTGTTATTTTTTATTATGGACACAATGTTTTAACAGAATGAAAATGTGAACTTAAATTGCGATGATTCCATCTGTTTTCTAAAGCAAAACTGAAATAAATTAAATTGGAATTTATTTGATTTAAAGGTTTCATCAGTAAATGGTCTAAAAGTGCTTTTCCCTGTCATTTCGAGTGAAATTTAGTTCTCTGGTCTTTTTAAGCTAGACAGCACTTTATCAGGCAATATAATGTGGAGTTAAAACATTTTTTATACACAATCTTTTTCTCTCAATCATAATAAGTCTTGCCAGGGCACACATTGGTGAGACCCAGCAGTAACCGAATACTCATATAACCTGTGTTAACAAGGGCCACTTTAGACTGTCAACAAATTATCCACTTCAGACACAAAAATTCACACTTACGAATCATTCCAGCTCGCTTTTTCTATCCATCTTCCGATAAAAGGAAGAGTTCTCTAATGCGGAGGAAAAACGAGGCATATTGTGTTGATATAGAAAGACTTCTAGACTCATTAAATACCCAAAGCTTGTGCGATAACAATTGCGAATTTGGCCCAGACGATAACGACTTCGTCAGGAACAAATAACCGAAGGCAACATGTTAAGACTACGTCTCTGGAGTGAGACGTTCTCTGTGTCTCTAATGGAAAGTATGGCAGAGGTGAATAATAGCAACTATTGGGTGTTTGGCAGTGTAATAAAGAAACTGGCTTAAAAACCGAAGAAATATAGACCTTACCGGAGGGTCCTAAATCAGAGACCCAGCCATCGACAGGCCTCCCAGGGAGAGGAAAGCTGTAGGCGCTCTTATCTGAGGTAAGAGGAAGCGGGACTTTGAGGTAGCACCTCCGCATGAGCTGGACGGCCGGTTCCACCAACGATTCGAGGTTTTTAATCGTCAAGAGGGTCTACAGAAAAAAACAATCAGTTTGAAAACGCTTGATAGGATCTCCGAGCAAAATTTGCAAGGAGACAAATATGCAGCACAAGCAAAAATGTGTTTTTTACAGCACATTAACAGTCACTTACAGCATCTCGTAATGACTGAGGCGGGTTTGCTTTAGCAAAACCGATAAAAATCACAGCGAGATTCAAAGCTGAATGATTAAAGCATTAGGAACAGATAAATGCAACTGCAAGGGGCAATAAAACACGCTAAAAAGTTTAACACGCACAAAAAAATCATGTTATGAGATGCAAGGAGAACTTTTAATAGGTCTGAAGTTTAAACCTTAGTGGTTTTGAAGAGAAGACACACGCCACCCTCAGCAACCAGAGCCTCCCTGCCCACGCTACAGTTGGCTGCACGGTGCATGCAATGCAACAGAGCTCTGCGGATGGGAATGTTGACAAAGCTGGCATCCTTGTTATGCCAGTCTTCATAGAGCTTCAGAAGATCAGAGATGTAGCCTTTGGCAACAGCAGTCCGACAGTTGACCTCTGAGGAAAAACATCAAGACAAAACAATGAAATTCCCACAAACTTTTACTTGGAAAAACTACTTGTTTCAAAGTAAAATGTAATGATTCCTTTAAATGTTTAATGGATGTGGTTAGATGCTTTGATATGGAGTAAACTTTTGACAAATGCTTTCAGTATAATTTCTCTGCACTCTTTTCAACTCTGTTTATTGGGCCTGGGGGACAGGGGGGTCTAACCATTAAAAAATTTGTCCCGACACAGGTGAATTTTAACGATGGCCTTGCATTCACAGTAAACATCAATTTGTTTTCCAAAAACGTATTCTGATTCTCTCCAAAATGGCAAATACGTGCGGAGAATTTACTGTCAAATTTGATGTTGCTGAGAAAGTAAGTTGACTGTGGGGAATTTTCATATTTCCAACTGCATTGCAAATAAGTTAAACGCTCAATACGCTCAGCACACACAAAAAAGGAAGAATGTTGTGTTTTGTCAAAGAAAACGGTAACATAATATGTCTAGAAAGAAAATATTGTTTATGCCCATTACGGTTATTTGTGGGGTCTGACCAATGAAACAAACAACACGTATCATTCATTACGCTGTTCTCTTCAAAACCTTGCCCAGAATGACTGCTGAATAATTAACAAAGGCTTAGAGGCAAAAGGAACCAACTGTCCATTTGAATATCTGCCTGTTTTTAAAGAGAAAGTAGCTTTTATATTTTTGCTTTCTAACATACTAGAAACAGGCAGATATTTGCTGGATATATCACATTGTTCTCTCTATTCTCTTCTCATGTCACGCTCTGCTGTGCTGTTATTAGTAAACCATAATAAAAACATACATCATTCGGGCACTAAAAAGCTGTATGAACAGAAAGCAATAACAACGAAATGATAGAGATGCAACACAAAAACGAGTGACTTCATTTCCATCCCTTATGTCAGGTGACATAAGGTCTGATGCCTTCTTACTTCCTGTTGACCCGGAAGTGGTTTGTTTTCCCAATGTTAAGACTTCCACATACATAAACTGGAAGAATGTTTTCCATGAGAAGTTCCGGAACACCTGCGGACTCAATTATCTTGATTGTGCCAAGAATGGGTATCTTAGCAACCAAGTTAGATGGCACAATTAACTTTGGCCAACTAGCAAAGTCGTCACATTACCACAAACATAAGCTGCTGGCGCGCGACGCTATTGATCAACCCCCATCTGCTGCAGATACGATAGCGTAAATCCTGCGGCTTGTTGAACTGAAGGGTGCTTTTAAGCGATCAGACTTTCAATTATGCCAGAGAGATGATGAAATGGGCCAAAAACGGCAGACCTACATTAAAGGGGGGCCCAGTTCAAATTTGGAGACCAGATTAGCATAGATTTTGGGGCGGGTTCTTTAGCCCTGAGGCAGTAACTATCCAATAACAAACCAAGTACGCTTGATTTTTTACTCTGATAATAAAAATCTGGCACAGAAAGACAGATAAACTCTAACCTTCACTATTTATCCAAATGAACAACATTTGACTCATGTTACGCCATCACCCTATAAAACACTGACTGAACATTGCAGCCCTTTGGGAATTAACATCACGTCTATCTAATGGCATTACAAAGAGACAAACAGCTCTTGACAACACTGCTGGTGAGGTGGATATCGTGAGCATAATCCACGCCTGGAATTTAACAGTAATTTTTGTACCCACGACATGTTATGCAAACGTTTTTGCGAATCCACCTGTGAGACTTCATGAATATCTGAAACGGTCACACAGGAGGCAGTTAGGATTAAATGCGCCTTGGTTTTTATTCCAAACAGAAATGGATACATTTGAATTTTCTGTCTCTGCTCGCAGAATTAAATCTACTGTTTCCTTTTAAGTTAGCAGAGCTCAGGAAATCAAAATTAGACTTTTAGTGTGTGTCTGTTATTGAAATGCTAGCACACTCATAAACAAACCAAAGACACTGATGACTTATCCTTCACTGCACTGCTTTTGTCCAATGAAAGGACCTCTAGAATGAAAAGGTCTAATCCCTTATATATACAACAAAATAGCAAATCAGCTTTTAATGTTTAGGACATAAATAAACCTATTGGCTATTTTAAACAAAATGAGAGTTCTGCCTTTTGAAAAGTCTTAAAAATACTAAAAAAAAAAAAAAACATAAGAAAACAAAAAGAATTCTCATTAATGCACCAAAGAGAGCTAAGGTTTAGCAAGGACTTTTAGTGAATAACAACTTATATAAGGTCCGTTTCTTACACAAAGCTACTGAATGGCTTCTGTGCCGTCAAGGGAATTCACAGGGTCTTTAAAGCAGAGGATTAGATTCTCTGTGTGTCTTAAAGTGATCTCTTTCCAGGATAGAACTGACATTATTAAATCAATGTCTGAAAGCCCGCCTGCAAACTGTCAAAAAAATTTCCACTCTCCTTCTTTCGGAGAAATTCTCCAGCTCCCTTCTCTGGTTTCTCCATAAATCTCTCAAGCTGAAGATGCTCAAAAAAGGGCAGGGGTCCACCTCGCGCCCCCGTGCAAGGAAGTTTGCTGGTCTCTCTCAGTCCAGAGTCTTCTTGTTTCTGATGAAAGGGTTGGAAAGCGGCCAGCGGCGCCGCGCACTCAGTGCATCTAATGGAGGCCGGAGCGGAGAGCATTGGGAGCTGACAGGACTGTTTGCTATACGAAGGTCAGTGGTATTTACTCCCGCACAAACACAAACAAGGGGTTACGGAAGGAAATTCCAGCAAGGAAATAAAACAGCTACACTTTCATGTCATTCTGGGCAGTTCCGAAGCCCAGGGAACAACATTATGGAAAAGAATACAAGCTTTAAAGCGTGTATGAGTTTGTTATGAGTCTGTATGTTCTTTTCTATTTCCTTGGCCTGCGACTCACCATCCCTCTCCCGAGAGCCTTGCATGAGAGCCATGAACTTAAGAGAACCGTGTTCTAAGGGTTCTATGACTCTCACAAATACAGCAATGTAAATTATTAATGCCAGCAGGTTCCATAAAGCTTAAAGTGAGGGCTGCATTTCTGCAAAATCAGGTGCAACACGCAATATAGACAATGTAGCCAAAGGTATCCTAGGAGTTAAACCAAGGAGGAATATGGAATATTTATGTCTGGAAATATGGAAATGTCCTGTCAATGCAGCCTCCAGTGTTATATAATCACAGATCAGCCGGTGTAACAAACGCCTCTGCGCAGATCTGATATGCAGAAAACATGACAGCGCTTCTCAGACGGAAGCCACGGAAACACGGACGCCGCAGATGAATATCAAACGCTCGCCTCGTCCTCCGGAGAATAAAAACGGGCCGAATCGCGCGGACAAAAGGCGCAGACAGCACGCAGATGCCCGACAGAGTTGAAATAATTGGTCAGACGAGTTTCTTTTAGAGAGAGACTCTTTAAAAAAGCCGCAGAGCATCACGTTATTCACCAGCGCTGACTGCGGCACATCAACAGGTGCGGCGCCGCTGTTCTCAAAGCGACGGAACGGAACGCAAAGGGTCACACTGCCACCTGCAGGCCACCGAGCGAACTGCACCGTTCAAGCCCGTTTGATGAACGGCGGCACTTTCTGTGCCTTCAGAAAAAATGTAATTCCGTTTTCAGTCTGTTTTGAATCGAAAAAATGAGATTCCTGTGAAATAAACAGAAGGTAAATAAGATTGCAGAGAAATTGATCTGTATTACAAAAGCAGCATTTTCAGCAATTGAATGGTCTTTATGATATAAAATACATGCATGCAAGCTGATGTTATATAGATATATAGATAGATACTGTTTTGCAAGTGTATCCATTATGATTAAATGGTGGGTTTAAAAGTATCAGTATTTAGTGCAAGTCATGTGTAAAAAGTGATTAAAAAAGACAAAATGATCGAGTTTCACAAAACTGCATGTTTAACTAAAGATTAACTCTCTTATCCAACATGTTCCAAAACCTTGTGAGCAACCTTCCAAGCCAACAGGGAACGTTCTTAGAACATTGACTAATGGTCTCTCAAGGTTTCCTCAGTTATCAAAGTTTTGCAGTAATGTTATCCGAATTATTTTATTAATGGTTTGTAATGTTTGTGGTAAAAATGTTTTAAAAAATGTTTAAATAATGTTCTTATTGTTAACTTGGTGGGCAATATTTTAAGGTCTCGTGAACGCAAACCCATTATAAAAGTGGTTCTAAACATTAGCCACAATGTATTTGACAAGCCAATCCCACAATGCATTGCAACAAGCTCAGTAAAGACTAATTCATTCATTTTCAACCATTATCAAACGAGATTATAGTATGCTGCCTTAGAAGGTACTTGTGTGCTTGTGTGGAAAGTGCGGTAGGTTTTGGAACAGAGCCTGAAATCAAATTCATCAATTTAGCATGCAACACAACACAGCTAAGCATGCTGGGAAAAATTTGGCCCTTGAAACATCATGGCAACCACTTGACAGACTTAAATATGAAGAAAAAAAAAAAACTTACTAGAGCACAACATTGCAGCAAAAGCATCGACGGCCGCCCTGTAAAACAAAAACAGGTCTGAAGTTAAAAAATGTACGGAACACATTTTACTTTTGCAGCAGCGTCACGCGCGCTCCATCCGTTTTGCCTCTGCTACACATAAAGCTAAGTACTGTACGCGGGCACCCTTCCAGCTGCACTTAGCATTGGCAGGCTGATGGAAAAGCTACAGTCGTTTAAAGAAAGAGTCCCGTCATTGTGATCATGGCCGTTTATTTTGTCGCGAAAAGCTCGCTGAATCAGCACGTCTCTGTACTCCTCCATCCACCGAGCGCTGAATAAATACGAATGGCTTTGCGACAACCTGCCAATAAATACCACCGCTGCCCTGCTGGTTGACAAAATTCGACATTTTGAAATATGGGAGGGGAGCTTGCAATGTTTCTGCGTGCCGAGACGGAAAAGCGGGAAGAAAGATTGAGGGAAGCAGAGAAAGAAAACAAAGAAGCAGAAAAGAGTCGCCAAGTTTTGCGCACGTCTACGGGAATATTTACAACTGGTCAAGTTGTGCATTTTAATAGTTTGAATTAAACTGCATTGAGGCATTTGGCACATGCCTTCATCTTAAGAAACTACAGCGCATTTATTACGTGCATTTGCTGGGATTCGAACCCATGACCTTGGCGCTGCTAACATCAAAATCTACAGTGTTAACTGCAGGAAAGCCACATTTAATTGGATCATTTAATGCCATTTGCATCATTACAGAAGTGAACTCTGTTATATTTGCATATAGCACTCAGATTTAATGTCTGTTTTAAGACAAGTTTATGTGGCCTAGTGTAAATGGAGCATGCAGAACCAATTGACACAAGGTGACTAAGAATAAATGGACCATACTGTATATAGTATATACAGTACATATATACTGTATGTATATATGTATGGACCTTACATATATGTTCCTAAAACCCACAAGAACACAGATGCTGGATCAACGCATTACTATAAACAAGCCAAAACCAAACTCTAAAATGGAGGCCAATGATTGGCTGATCAGAATGTTGTATTAGCATCACAGTATGTTGATCTGGTATCACAATGTTCTGCTGTAAATCACAATGAGCACCGCAGACAACATATTTTATTAGCTGCTAGACAAACTGCTCCCATCTTTGAATTTTACACCAACATACCCTGTCATTTCACCCCATTTATCACGTTAGATGTGCGTCTTACTGCGCTCTCGGTCTCTGGGTTTCTCTCTTCAGAGGGAGTTATCCATCTTCGTCCCTCTGTGTGTGTGTAGCACAGCGGACTCCTTTGTGTCATCCGCTCTGAGACGCGCAAACAACATTATTAAGCCAATTTCAGCTCTCATATCACATCACAATGGGACTCATCTCGGGCAGGGTTCGAATTGTCGCTGGGAGCGCCGTGCACCGCAGAGTGGATCAATGTTGACGCCGTGCATGCGCTCAGAACACATGCGCTTGCCTGCACGCCGGACAATGACATCGGGCCTATTATCCACGCGGGGTATTTGACTTTAAATGCTGCTCCTGTCAATTACCCATAAGCCTCTGTTTCTCTATTTTCAGCCTCTGGCGCAATCGCCCACGCTCCCTGCAGACCGTCTGATGCGAATTCCACTCCAAAAAATGTTCCCTAAACATTTTTAGAGAACATTTTTAAGAGAACCAGCTAACGTTTTCTAAAAGTTCACTCAAGATTATGAAAAACATTGTTGCTGTAACATTAGAACTTCTTTACTTTAATTATCATGTATCAAAAACAATATTCTTTAGATGTTAGTGGAACATTTTAAACACTCTACAGAATTTAAGCATTTTGACTAACATTAGGCAACAATTAATAATTAATACAATGTCTAAAAGCTAGACATTTTGAACATTTCTTAAACTTAATATTAACATTGACCATTTTGGTTACTAGGAATGTTAGGAAAACATAAATATAAAATTAATTAAAATATAAAATTATTAGTTAAGGAAAGCTTTGATAACATGCTGTGGAAACAAACACAGAATATGTTAACAAGAAAAGCTTTGATAACATGCTGTGGAAACAAACACAGAATATGTTAACAAGAAAACACGCTTATTGGGTTAATACAACAACTTTGGGGGATAAAATAATTTCAAATATTAGTCTGTAAATATTATTGATAAATATAAAATTTTAACTTTAACACATTTTGTGATTCACCTAAACCCACCCATAAGTGACACATAAAAACAAGAACTGTGATTGGTTGTTTAATGTGTCAGTCAGACAGTCTGGTGACATCACGGCAAGGTGGGTCTTAAAGACCTCATTGACTCATAACAGCGTGTGGCCAGAGCCTATGGAGTGCAACACTGTTAATTCTCCATCACAGGAGCAACATGTCACTTCCTGTTGTGCGACTGCAACGGTGCACAAACAGCCCAGCAGTGAACCAGACTGAAGCTCGGTGACGCAAAACTACCACCCTGACCTGCTGTTTTACCCAGCAGCCCCTCCGTTTGTGGGCATCGGGGATTCCATAAAGAACTCATCTCGCCTCCGCTGCAGTCGCAGAAGTCAGGAGTCACGTTGCTTATATAAATGCAAACAACGCCGTGCCGCAATTTTCATCATTGTTTCCCCGAGCGAATGGTTTGCCGTTTTTTGATATGACACGTGGAATCAGACGGTACCACTTAATGCATGAATGCACAGATGCTTGGCGGGGGCTGGAGCCATGAGGCCAGGCTGTCAGCGCAAAACCAGCAGACACTCTTCACAAACGGGAAGATCTGTTGATCTGTTCCACCTGTTCCCCGGGGTTCTTTTCCTTAATCATCGGTGTGTAATGTTGATTCAAACTCTCCAACTGACTAAAAACAGCCTCAGAGGTTTATAGTCATGCTTTTAATGTTGTTGTATGAGATGGATGCTTAGCAATGACGCTAAAGTTCTGTAAGCGGCCTAGACGAATCGTTCTCTTTAAAGAGCATAACTTATGTATGCGTGGATGCAACGCTATATGTGATATTTTACAGCTATACGGTTCTGCAAAGAGGGACAGTCTACAAGTTAAAGCCTCTTCCAGGCTGATTAGTTCATCGATGTGGTTAAATGCTAAAACATAAACTGGATCACAAAGCAGAAACATTTCCCAGCAGTTTCTGACTTTGTTCAAAAGGGATTTTGCATGCTTTGCAGTAAGCCGTAGGCTAAATGCTAATGTGTGCTATCTATTATTTTAAAAACAGGGGAAAATATTGGGGATGTACTTGGAACAGAACATGATGGAAACACCTTGACCTCATTACACGTCAACCAGTGAGACTTAAAAGCAACTAAATTCAATTACAATTCAATTAAATTTCCATTTTTAATTCCATTTAAATGTCATTCCATGACAAAAATTCCATTCACCATAAAAAAAGCTACAAAACATTATAAAAACATTACTGCTAACAAAACCAAACTTGTACTGAAGATCATCGATTGCACAGAGAAAATCCACATTCTGTGCACAGCAAAAACACAGTTATAGAACGTTATTCCAAACACAGCCTCTGTCAGTAGTGCTCTTTAAAAACCACACTGTCAACAGCTTAAATGAAGCATTATTGTCTAATTGATGCCCCAACCAATCAGAAGCAAGGATTGTAGTTCCTCTTAAATGGTAACAAAGTCCAGAGCTAATCGATGGCACTCCAAACACGTGATAACGTCTCTGCCTGCTTAACTCTGACAGCACAACTGTGAGACAGATAACGCCCAACCCGCAATATTGAATCTAATGCCAGAACTGGATTAAATCCACATCTGATACATGTGTTTGCCGGCTTGGTGCATGCATTCAGATTTCTCCCCTGGTGTGTCCATGTGAGAATTCCCATTAGACAGGAAGTGGCAGTTCTAATTAGATGTGCCGTTCTGCTCTAATCCACTGCCTGCATGCGGGGAGCTATCAGAGACATGACATGGAATCTGGCCAGTCCTCCTAAAGCTGGCAGGAAAAGCGCCCTCTTCAGGTTCTAATTTTCCATTGGAAAATTCAGCTTGCGCTCCCTGTTAAAATTGTTTTAAGATGGTAAATCCATTTAATTACATTTACTTTTGCATTTACATGTATGCATTTGACAGACGCTTTTATCCAAAGCCAGCAAATTCAAATACATAAATATTTACTGTACAACTATACAACTTGTATTTAATGTACAAGTAAATACAGTACATTTACAGGAATACATTTCATTAATATTAATTTTAGCCAGCTAACAATCATCTTGCCTTAACACAGCTACCATCTTAAACTTGATGTGTTATTGCATCTGTAACAAAAAGACAAATCTGATGTCAGCTGCATGTGTGAAGAGTTTCTTGTTCATTTATTTCCTAAAAGGAAAGTTAGCCAGCAAATGAGTTCCAAACCTACATAATTTACCAAAACAAAAAGCAGTTAAACAGGGACTGAGATTTCTCAGTCACCGTTTACTTTCATTAGTGCATTCGTTGAAAATAAATAGTGCCTGAGTCTGTCAGCCCATATGACTGTCTTTTGTTTTACACAAAAAAAACAGAAAAACATCAAATTTGGAACAACAGGGTGAGTAATTTTTTTAAATGTTCTGTACCTTTAAGATTAGCATAGATAAATGAAAGACTGATGCTGGCAGACTGTGAAAATAAACTGACTGGTTCCGACTGACAGCTCTGCACAGCATCAGGACACACTCAACAAGTGCCACTTGCTTCAAGTGAAAAGCGTTCCCTGTCACTGTTTACTTAAAGCCTAGTTTAGTTTTAAAGCCTGTCACTGTTTACCTAAAGCCTGGTTTACTCTACAGTTTTAGCCCTGACTGTGACTAAATTGGGACTTGTAGAAGATATACGGTGAAAGCTGTAGCGTAAAATCAGATAATTTGTTTTTTATACCTAGCGTGACATGCTAACTACCAGCCAATCCATTGCCCACACGTGGTACCATTTTAATTTAGGGTGGCATTGAAAATGTCAGGATATGATGCAATTGATCATCAAATCAACACTGTCAATCGAAACCAGCCAGTCCTAAGATGTATATTAGGCGCTTTGACATGAAACACTGTTGATGTTACAGAGTACGCTATGGCTTTTACCCAACATCTCACTGGGGTCATATTGCACAATCTGGCAACCGACCATCGTAAAAGACAAAAAAAGCACTGTACGCCCGACTTAAACCAGCCTGGCAACTGCCAATCATCAGCAGGCAAACCCACACGTGAATACAGTGCTGCAAACAACTGCCAAACCCTGTAAACAAACATGTTCTGTGCATTTCAATAAGAGTGTTTGCAAACAAGACGTTTTATGCATGCAGATTTCACACAACTGAACTCAGTCTACAAGTTGCGATGTAAGGCACTCATTATACAAGACCGTCGCATTGAGCGGCGCATCGCTGTGGCGGAGAACGCGTTCGGTTTTGATCATCTGTCTCACCGCAGTAAGCCTGTATACTTTAAAAAAACAACCTGCTTTTTTGTGTAACGTGTAATAAAAACATTTAGCATCTTTGTGGATGTAGAAAAACACCAACTAAAATTAAGTAGCTTATCTTGTGGTGAAAATGTAATTTAATAAAGAAACTATGTGGCACTTGTAACACCGGTTGAAAAAAAATAATCATATAAGGCTTCTTAATGTTGCCATTTTCAAGCAAGCTCAGCCTGGAAGCATAAATGCCTTAACTAGCACCAAGTATTTGACATTATAGCTATGCTGTGGCCTGTTTTTGCAAGAAGCCTGCGGGTGAGACAGAGGCTCGCTTTAAACTCAGACTTCTGACCTTCTGCTGTCTGTAGAATGACTTCAAAGTGGAGACAAAGGTCTTTGCTGATAAGTAAAAATAATTCAAAATGATAACGTAAATATTGTTTGGTTTTGAGCTAGCCTTTAGTAATCGTATATTGGTATAACTATTTAAAACTGTGGCATGTCCTCATTTAGACAAGCTAAGTAAACGTGTGTTTTTTCTGTGTGTGTCAGCATGTAAATGTTTTTACCACAGAGCTGGAGCCCGTGCCACCAATGACGCACCCGCATGGCATGCGATACTCACTTGACAGTGCGTAAGTGCCTGCTTGTGTGTGGAGACACAAGCTTGAAGACCATGTCCAGGCCTCGATTCCTCCCCAGCAGGACCGCTGTGGTCACTAAAAGCCAAGACAAGTAATTAATACAACAAAAAGTCTTTGCAACTTTGCTAAACCTGATACCACTTAAAATATAACATCTCAGAGTGTGGTATACGGGATCCCTGTCCATCTTTTCTGGTGGCGCAAGTTCTCCACAAGGATACACTCGAGGGGAAATTTAAAGAGACTGCCGAAGCCAAACTTTGACAAGGTATGCGGCCGGATGATATTTCCTCTATTAATATATATTGCTTGCCACGAGGCTAGCTAGCAACGTAAACACTAACGGTCGCTACCGCGAATTCTCTTTGCGGCCCTGGGGCACAGAGGCCGCTAGTCTACAGTTTCAAAAACAGATATATTTCAGCTTTCATAATAAAGAATAAAAGGAGACTCCTGGGTGGCTTGTGTGGCCGATAAGCGAGGAGCATTTCTTACCCTCGCAGCCCAAGAGCAGAACGTCCCGTGCAGGTATCGTTCACAAGATAAACAGACCCCACGCTATCAGCTCCATTCTGCATTCATCGCAAGGCAAAAGCATCGCATTTGAAATAAAAATCAAACAAATGCGGATTTGCATTTTATGGCCGATTGGCGTTATCTCGTTCTCCACATAAACAAACATAGGCGCAAACGCACGGCGATGGTAAATCAAAGGTGGGGACTGACTCCCACAACCACCCCCCCCCCCCACCCCATCACTCATGTGGGTAAAAATGTCATATATTGGTCTTAAAGTTAGATCTACATGTGACGGCTGCATAAATACGCGGCTGTAATGTACTTTCAGAGGAAGCCCCTCAACAGGCGCAAACAACACTTTAGTTCTATAGCCAGACATAATGAGAATATACAGTACCTACAAAGAACCTTCTCTACAGGCAACGAGCCACTGCTTTGGATTAATTGCAGTTGTATTTATTTGGTGTCTATTTATGGCTCCTTCATTGTGTTATTAAAGCACAGCCCTCCTGCATCCCACAATAAAAGCAATTCTTTATGGAAGCTCTCTTGTGGAAAATGAAACCCTTTACTTTTATTTTAATTATGGCTGTCTAAAGGTGGGTTTGGTCTATATGGGCTGTAGGTGGGCTTGGTCTTCAAAGATCAGTTAGGAAGCCATACTCCTGAAACGGCCTTCCTCACCTTGAAGACGATGGGCAAACCTACACTGAGATGTTCTTCAAACTCACCAGAAGAACAGAAGACCTGGATGACCCAAAGGCAGGCCGCTGCTCTTCTGTAGTTCATGGAGTTCTGCCTGAGCAAATCCAGGACCACCAGAACTGCATCTGCCTTCTCTGCTTTCGGTCCAATCTGACGATCTGCAGAAAGAAGAAAAAAATCACATTTCATTTTGACATTCAAAAATTGCATGTTACATCTTGTTCTTACAGTGCTTCATCCTCTGTGGGGAATCTTGGAATGCAAATTTCTTTTAAAACTGTTGGCAGCTGTGATGAGACATTTTGCTTTGGTTTGGAGATCAAAACTAAATTCACTGGGACATCTAATAAGGAAATTGGGATATCACGGTAATGACATTGGAGTCAAAATTAAATCCTAAATCAGATTAACTGCTGTGAACACAAGAATTGGAGTGAAAAAAATCCCCACAGTAGTTCACATTTACTCTCCTGTTATGCATTTGTGGTCTTATAGTGACTGATACAAAATGTTTATTTGATTATCTTTCACAAAACTAAAGCAACAATTTTCTTCAATGACACCACCAAGCCCCTCCCTTTTTTACAAACCAATGAATTCTGGATCCCAGATCCCATCCAACATTTATAAATATAAATAAATATCCTGTTTCACTAGAAAACACAATTATGAAAGCAAAAAGTCTGTGAACTACATTTTGCTCGCTAGAACATTCATAAGAATGCGTTCTACTTCACTTGTATTAGAAACAGCAACAAGTCGCAACAGATAAGCATTAAGGATGTCATGGTATCTCCACGCAGCACGTCAAGCATTTATGAACCAAAGCGACATGTAACGGAGACGGTAATCTGTTTGGTAAATGCTAATGGCTCATTGAGAAATCTGTGTGTGGTGGAAATACAAGCATCCTGCTGCATAAATCGTTCAAATCTACTACATGACCTGACGTCCCACAAGCCCACCACGACTACAAGCACTTACCAAAACAGCTTGTGCGTAAAAAGCCTGCTTGGGAATGAGTTTACGCTCGCAGCAGATGGAGTTTGTTTTTAGACTTGTTTTGTCTAAATGGCAAAGGGAAACATGAAGATGGGGGGAACAAGCCCTGCTGTTGTCTCACCCTGTTCTCGGGTTCATTAGGACGGATATCAAAGCACAGGAGTGGAACGCTGAGAGACATTGAGATCCATCAAGGGTTTAAACTCTCACTTCTTAAGTTACCCAACGTCTAAACGGACTGTGACCTCTGACCCCACAGGCTTGAGGGCTTTTACCTGACCCGACAATGACCTTACGCATGCTGTCTACACCCTCTAGACAGGATGTGATTAAGAGGCATTCCACACACCAAGGAAGTCTATTTTGGTGAAGCGCTATTTATAGCGCCTCAGCCATAAATTCACAAAAAAAGTCAGCGCTGTCATTTGCCCGGGGACGATTAAATTATACATCATAATAAGAGCTACCACTCTCCTGCAGTGTGAACCACTCGAGATAAAGAACTGATTTAGACTCAATTTTAAAATAGTTGAGGACAATACACCATCTCTTAATATGTTGTGATTATAAGTGACAAAATAACAGCCAATCAGAACAGTTTATTTGACATTTAAAGGCATACTTTGCTAACAATTACGTGGCTATGTGTGACTATGTGGAGCATAATTTTAGACCAATCAGATTTTGCAGTGGTGGGGCTATCCAAGACGATGTTATGGAAATAGATTCAAAGATATCAAAATGTTCCAGAACAAAAACTCAGAATGACAGAAAGATTAATTGCATCACACCTGGTTAGGCAAGTTGTTCAGTGTGACTTAAAGGAAATGTTTAGATGTTTTGGCTTACAGCTAATTGCACATATGAATCCACATCATTAGGAATCATAATTATCATTGCCATCTGCAAAATCATTATCATCATAATTTGTCAATCAATCATATATCTCCTCCCATTCTCTCCTAACTCCGCCTCCCCACCTCCATCACTTACCTCGGTGGCCCACCTTGGCCAGCAGGTGCAACAGTGGCAGTAGGATGGTGTAGTTGGGCGTGTGGCACTGAGCTGACTTTACCAGAGCCGTCAAAAGAGCCTCGCTCCCTCCTTTCGATATCATATAATGAATCCGTCTGTCTGTGCCTAAAGGAAACCACAGCAATCATCTTGCAAAATGTCAAAATCAGGCTGATAACGCAAACACACGAAGCAACCACCACGTCATCTCCGCCATTGGCGTAATGTTGCAATATGACATCAGAGTTTATTTTCGACGTTTTAGAATCTGGAAAATTTGCACTGATTGGAACTTTGTGCTAGAGGCTAATGAATAAATTTGGCTAATTGCTTTGCTGTGAATTAATTGTGGATTACAGGATTAGTATAGCAAAGCTCCGCCTCTACAATGATGTTATTCAATAGAGTTGTTGTTGAATAATGGCCAAGAATAAGGCCAAGATATGAAAACAAATAACAATAAAACAGTCTCTGATAGTCCGGAGGAGCTTTGAGAACTTGTTAAAGCGATTGATTTTAAAGTGCCTCTGGATTATTGCATCTAAAAAATGATCTTTATCTTTTTCTGAACTCTTTTGGTGTCTTCCTAAGGCCACTTTAAATCAAGCGTTCACATCTACATTTATTCATTCAGCAAATGCTTTTATACTAAGTGACTAACAACTGAGAAATGCTACGATTCATAAGCGATTCATTGTAACGTTTCTGTGGCACCAGAAAATGTGCTGAAGAGAGTCGTGGACTCTTTCAAATTGATGGAAAGATTTTAATCGGATTTTTATTGATTCCAAATTGCAAAACGTCTGTAGCTTTATTGACCACACGAAGGGTTTAAAGCACATTGGAAATTGGGAAAATTCAAAAACTTGGAAAAATTATTGGAATTATTGGAAAAATGAAGAACATGAATCAATGAGTTTGACCACCACAAATGGAGCAATGGGGGCAGGAAAAGATCTCACCTGCTGACAGAAGTTCATCCAGGACGTTGAGAATGTTCAACATGCTTTCAGTGTCTCCAGCTTTCTGCAGAGAACATAGAAAGAACAACAAACCCAAACAATGTTACCAGCAGTGAAGCCTGAAGCCCACCTTGGCAGTTGCGTTGAGACCACCTATCGAGTCAAAGCGAGATTTGGCTTAAAGACCAGGAAACAATTTAAGCCACTTCAATATGACATTTATAGATGACATCACTGTGTTTGTATCCCATGTTATAAACTAGGTGTCGAGTGTGTGCTGGCTAGCACAGCGGAACCTTCCAACATTGTGCCCGAGTTCCTGTCGGGGGGGGGTGGTCCATTGCGTTCTGAAAACAAAGTCCCGTGTTTAAAAGCAGCAACAGTTGATGGATAGGCAGCGGGGGTCCGTAATCCCCAGAGAAGACACTTCACAGCTGGGGATTCAAGCTTTGGCCTTCATAATAGGGTAAAAACAAGGGAGAAAGCAGTAGAGAGTGACAGAGAGAGAGAAAAAGAAAGCACAACACTGGCCTCCCTGCATCTGTGCTTTCCTGACAGTAGCAACAGAATCCTAATAGATGTTTCTACAGCTAACTGCACCACAAAGAAACGTCCCCTGCCAGGGAGCTGTCATTCACACCCATATTAGCTCGATGACAACAGAGACCCGTGTCAACGTAGAGGTTATACTATAAAAGTCAATGGAGATACTTTCTGTGAGGGCGGAGGCGTATTGTTTTGGCCTGCAAGAATAGAAACTGACTAGAAATATAAGCAGGATGAGTGTCCTATTTGTGTCATTCATTTCAGCTCATGTCTGCGGTTTCGCCACGTTGAAAATGATGCTTCGTGTATTGTTGAAATAACCCACAGCCAGTCTTTGGTTGTTTACAGTCTGCTTATCAATCTAGGGAAAATAAAAGTTCATTATTAATTCATTAAAGCCAAGTCAACAGTGACAACATTTAACTAATCCACCAAATAAAAATGAAAACACGGTAGATACTGTTTCTATGTTGTCTCTATTTAACCATATGTTAGACTTTGTTAATTTCAGATGTAAAATTGTTTAAAGGTTTTAATAGGGAAACTACAATTTACTGAACTTTCACACCACCAGAATACAACATGCGTGCTCTTTCTTGGAAACCGATGGCCCTGTCTGTACCATCTGTGAAAGTTTCACACAACCGTGTTAATTACTGGATATTAATGACTCTGACTAGCATACAGAGCCAGCTGGCATGTCATCCGACCATTATTTGCACAACAATCTTTTAACGGAACACTCCAGCAATACTTTGAATTATGATTAATCGTGTCTATTTCCGTCCAGCGTCATCTAAGTCAGGCCGCGTTCAAAATCACATTATGTCTATCGGGCGCAAGATTACAGGAGAAATTTACTGGAGAATGACTTGTGCTAATACGCTCAGGAGGTGCTTAAAAGTGTAACACGTTTCCTTGTTGTTCTTTAATTCTCTAATGAGGAGCGCTCACTACCCCTCAGCGCACATCATTAATGTTTTAGAGGGAGGCAGGAGCGTGTTGAGCTTTGACTGAACCTTTGACTGAACCTGAAACTAGTGCTTGTATCTTTATGTCCAAGCCAACTGAACTGGCGTCCCTCTACAGCGTGATGCAAAACCTATAAAATGCAGGACAAAACATAAAAATAAGGAACAACAAGGAATCAACAACACCAATACGACACCTAAAGGGTCTTGGTCTCACTTTGAATTAGCGAGAATCCCATTTCAGGCACCAACAGCTCTGCATCAAAGACGGTGAATTTTAGAAGTTATTGACACGTTTGATGAAAGACGCGGCTGTGGCAAGGCGACACGCTAGCTGTGGCTAATCATGAGCGTATTAGCCACTCTTGTCAGTTTGTGTTGTAATAAAAAGTCAGTATCAGGGCCGCATGGATCCTCATTTTAACTGACAGCACGTAATGATTTTTTTTCAACCTGACAGATTTTTTCTGCCACAATCAAAATGTTTGATGACATGAGAGCTGGAATACCAAGACCAATTTGGTCATTTCATATTTAAAATTCAGGAGGGAAAATAATAAACTATACCTTGTGTAGCATTTGATGTGGTACCTACAGTTGGAAAAGACGAATAATACAATTTTTAAAATACGAACCCTGCAATATTATATTATGTGTTGTTTTGAGTTTGTAAAATAAATCTGAAATAGATTCAGATACATTTTAAAACTGTTTCACAATGTTTTTGTGAAAAGAAAGCGTGACTACAAATTCTGAAAGTAAAGAATAACAATATGCCTCAACTTTAAACTTCATCTATACGTAACTTTTTAAATATTACTTTTAGTTAATGCAACCCACTGCAATGTGCATATTGCAATATTTCAATAATTTCACCATATTGTGCAGCTCTAATACACATCATTAGTTGATTAGGTTAAGAGGCCATTTCAAGTTAGAAATCTGGGGGCAGAATAAATACATTCATTCAAATGTTTTACGTCCAGCACATTTAAATACAAATCACGCATGATGCAAAAATAACCACCACAGATTAGTTTTCTTCACAACATTTACTCTGCTTGACTCACGGTACACACTGCCTCCAATTAAACAATGACAGAAGCGCTAATAAACAAAACCAATCATAGCGGAGTAGAAAATACAGATCAAAACACTACGCTAGGAAAATAAATACTTGTCAAGCTTAGTTTGATTAATTAGATACTTGAAATGAAGTTTTTTCGTGTACCTTTGAAGCATCGTACGTTTCTCTCCTGATGAGATCAAAATGACTGTGTTTGAAGTTTCTTCTAACCACACACTGAGTTCATAGTTGCCCTGGTCTCCTTCCAATTTGTGATTGGTTTTGCCAACTCTGTGCAACACCCTTATCAGCACAGAGGGAATAAATCTCATCTTATAGCTTTCACTCTCAATTAATCGCTTTGACGCTTACACTAAATAATTTCTGCCCCTCCGAGCTTGATTTTCATGCAAAAGTTCAAAATCTCACCCTCTGCTGAGCTTACGGCCTCAGTAGTTTTCTGGAAGTTACCGATATATACAAATCACTGATATAAAATCAGTCACCGTGAGGTTGTGCAAGTGGCTAGAAATCGCATTTAAATGCAACTTGGGATTCATGTGCGACTTCCAGCAAAGTTTACAAATCTACTCCAAACACATTTGGAACAAAGCGTATAAAGGCGTTTGTAAGTATGCGACACTTTCGCATATATAAACAATTACAAGAGCGATGCATGCTGGTTTAACGCTGCTGAACATTTTTGTATTATTCAGTGTGTGAAAATGTTTGACTGTCTGTCATCACAAATGGCAAACTCAGTTTGTATAATTTCATATACAAATATGAATATGCCTATAAAGCTGTGCGTTTCTTTTTTATATTAAATTATTACACAGCTATCTGCAATACTTGATACTCGGTCACAGAATTTTGTAATCAAAAACTTTTGTATATAAGCTCCTAACCATAAAGTGTGTCGTTGTCCCAGGCAACTTATTTTGCATATCTGAGTTAGTTTAATATGTTAAGTGTACATGAACAATTTCAAACATAAACCAATTTAAACTCTACTCAATATTTAATGTCCATTTACTTATCTTTAAGTAACCAGCTGACTGTATATTAAACAAATTTGCAAAAATATACACTGATTAAACAGAACTGAACATAGACTCCTATCTGCCATTGGTCAGAAAACAGATAGTCTCGCTCCAAACTCACATTAATGTTTGAGCCAATAATATTTTGTCTGGCTGGTCTGATTGTCAAACAAACATTCTGATATCGCCACAGTGTCATGTTTACATTTTTTCTAGAAAAATCATCACTTCTAGTTGGTTCTGTATGTTATAGGATATTTTCATACTGAAAAATGCCAAAGATTCCATCAAAATAACAACTTCTCACTGTTTTCCCAAGAACATTCCAAATACGGACAACTACAGCATTATCCTGTTTACAGCTGCTTTGTAAAAACCACAAACATTTTGAAATTCACCTCAGAATGCGTAAACACGTTTACATCTTGCCACTAAAAAGTTTTCAGGGTATTTACCTCTGCCTGTCATTTATCTTCCTCACTCAACATGCTAAAAGTGTTTTGGAAATGCCCAACAGCGCTGGGAAACCGTTGTCAACCGTTGGCCCTTCCTGCATCTGTGGGCCGTTCCAACGTATGGAATGTCAGAGAATAAGAACAGACCCGGATATATCCCTGCATGCATGCGATGCCCACTTACCTGCAGCGTGTCGAGCAGCACCTCCAGTCCGCCGGAACCCGGTACGTCCATGGTGGGCCGTTGTCTTGCTGGAGAACGGACAGAGAGCGAGAGGAAACACAGAAGGGAGAGAGAAGGGAGAGAGAGGGAGAGAGACGTCAGATAGAGTGACACAGAGGTAAAATGTTTTCCCTCTGAGCCCCTTTAACGAGACAGACGGGTGCAGTTAAAGCCGTGAGGGGTTCGGCTTGTCGCCTGAAACTCTATCTCCTCCGATAAACCCGCGGGCCGCTCCAGTTGTGCTGGACATTGAGATGAGGCTCCTATTAAAAGGTCTGACTAGACACATGGATTAAACCAAGCTGAGCCTTTACAGGACACAGGACATGGGCTGGAGGGATTTCAAGAGGCTGAGGAATCTTCTGTTGCTGTGTGTATGCGTGTGATAAGGCCTGCAGGAGAGCAAGAGAGGTTTAAATGCGGCCTGGCATGATATTAAAGAAACAGTTTAGCCAAAAATGACAATTCAACCACTGTCTTCTGTCCCTCTGTGTCCACAAGTTTAAGTAAACATTCTCAACGTCGCAAACCCTGCTCAGAAACCAAAGTTGCACTCAAAAGTCAACATTCAAAAGTCATGTGAACTCAAAGCTTGCTCACCAAAATCTGACAAAAAGAAATGGTATTTACATACATTTTTATAGAACAATCCCAGATCCCAGAACAATCAATCAGATGTTGCTCTTTAAAAGCTCAGGAGATGTTTCATTTAGGTATCAACTGGGAGAAACCAAATAGTAAAACTAAAGACTAGTTGTAAAAATGCATTAATGTATGTTGTAGCTAAAATAATCTGAATTTGGGTAAATTTGATGAGAAAAATTAATATAAACTTTTGATTGCAGACTTGGCGAATCTGAGCTTAGTGTGTGTTATTGTTGAGATTTCAACTAAACTCTAATGGTGACAACTGTGAAATTTTTTTGTCAGGAGACATATCTGAGACACAGGAGACTTTTCAAATCTCCACCATAAAACCCAGTGACCTGAGCTATGAAAGAGCAACATCTGAGCAATAAAACCGTTCCCTGAAACATGTAAACTGAGGTAAAATAACTCAATCGCAATGCAGGTCAAGTCATAATATTTTTCCAGTCATTCCCAAAGCACAGATATCATTGCAGCACACAGTTGTTGTGTATTTGAGGCATGTTTACAGCTATAATTTTCCACACACTGTGCCACTAATGTCATCAACAGATGATAAAGTGCTGCTTAACATGGAACGAATACACAAACATGCTGACACACACAAATACAGACACACACTTGAATGCATCAATACCTGTTTGATTTATCTACAGCATTCACGGCTGCAGACAAACGTCTTATGAATGTTATTCAATGTTATGCAAACATTTTACTTATTATATAACATTCAACTCTAAAACTACTTAAATTTCCCATTACTTCTGAATATTGTTTTTGATATATTTGGTTTATGACATATAGCGGTCTTCTTAAACGTTCTACTAATATTCCTTTACATTACAGTAACTTTTAAAGAACATTCTAAGAATGTTCTAATTGTTAGCACAATTCATTTTTAGTGACAGAGACAGCAGTCAATGAATCTCATTTATGACAGAAGATTCAAATCATACCTTATTGCACCAAAACAAACTTATACCCGTTTTTGATATCATCTAAGTTGCCATCTCATGGCAATGATTCATAACTGTAATCACATCAATTTAATGTGATTTGTTATATTATTACTACAAATTACAAATGACTGCTGCAAAATATGAAATTAAATCTTTATGTATAATTGGTTGTTTTATTAGTTTCATGTCTGTCGCTGTGTGCCAGTTTCCTCCGAAGGTCAGGCGACACCATGCACTGTAGCATTCGCTACGATAATGCAAGAACAAAACACTGATGCGCTTAAAAGCAAGCCAAGCCATTCTTACGCCTCCACTTACATTTCCCAAAACTCACAATTGACAGTTTTTTGGCATGGCCACAGGTGGCTAAAAGCAGTGCATAAGGACGGCGTGTGAAATCGATGCCAAGATGCGCACACACACACACACTCTCTGCACTCAAACACCTTCAAGACTAGCAATGGGAATGAATTAGCCATGTATCACGCCACATTTGCACTTGTTTTTTGCAGTGTTCTCAGATCTTACGATTATCTCAATCATTTAATCATGTATTTCGATTACACTATTATGCGAAGGACAGGACTCATCAAGCAACGAGAGCATATTGTGTCGGCTGCACACACGTGGCTATTTTTACCCCGGTTTTGGGACACGGAGCGTCGGTATAGGGCATGAATCCTGGCTGATGACAGCCGGGTGTAAATGATGAGATCAAAATGTCTGCAGAAAGCAAAGCAAGCATAAACATTCTACAAAGACAGAAGCGCTAACTTATCCACAACTGATCCCGCTAAGATGGGGAAAAAGCCGGCCTGCATTTCCGTAATTCCGTAAGAGTTTAACAGAACATTTGTATAACAGCAAAACCAAGGACGCAGCACCTGTCATTCGTTCTATTTGCGGCCCGTCATCAAACCGTTTCGCATTAATGGTCCAATCAGAGAAGAACTTTTATTGTCAGCAGCTGATGAAGGCTTATGTGCATCATTAGCTAAATCGCTGGCAAAGTCCTTCGTCAATAAACTTGCCGATTTTGTTTATGTGTAAAAAGCCAAAAAGACAGCTGTCGGAATGCTGGAAAGCTGATTAATCTCTGCAGAAGGAACGGAAACCATATGTACTATTTTGGTTACCATTTTTTAAGCACACTGTTTGCTGAAATCCATTGAACTGTGCACTGAATCCATGAGTTAGGCTGATCTGAAACAATGACACAAAGATAAATGAGCTAAAACTGAGAAAGTTATAAGCATGCAACTTTTAAAACTTTTTTAAAAACTCCAAGCAGCATCATTTTTGGTTTGTTTAAATGTTAAGTGTCTAATTTCAGACCTGTAACAGCAGGACCAAACAGAATGCAAAAACTGTTACTGTTTGCAAACAGGTTGCCCTAAAACTGGCAACTAGGGCACCCACAGCTGACCCCGGGGTCACACAGCTGGTAAAACCAACCAAACAAAATTAAAAGAGTCACAGAGATCATTTCACACAACAGCAAAATATGGTCATCCATTCTACATTGAAGTGCTTAATACAGTTCGCCACATACAGCGAGTATTTTTGGTCTGTACTAGTTCTATCCACTGGGTGACAGGTTGAAGCCTTAATACCGGGAAGGAACCTCGACACATTCCTGGGCCAGATATTAGCTGACTCTGGACATGCTAACAGCAGCTCCTGGCCTGCCCTAGCATCTGTCTTCACCTTCACCCTGTTCCGAGTGACCCGACGGGTCATTATCCAGCTCAGTACGTATTTCACAAGTTCAGGTTTCAGAGCTGTGCTTTTCCACCAGTGTCGCTTGTTCCCAGGCTAAAATAGGAATTAAACGCATCTCCTAATTGCTAGCATGATCAAGGCCCTGCTAGTGTGATGGCTGTTTTAATTTTAGTGCGGCGTATGTGATCGTCGAGCCCATGGGATGTAATGGATCATGGCATCTGTCATTTACAGTATACAGAGATCAAATATTGCTTTAAAGTAGCTGAAAGACATTTTCCCCGCTAGCATGTTAGGGTATAAATGTATGCTAAGTAATAGGAACACTGAGACTTTCAACTTAATGTTCCTATTATTAGCATACATTTATATGAACATTATGTAAATGTTACATAAACATTTCAATTATAATATTTATACACATGCATGCATACATTTCAATGCAACAAAATACAGTTATGATGCTAAAATGAATAAAAATTGTTGTTTCATTGGGTGACAGTTGTATAAATAAATATATAAAATATATATTCATGTAGTAAGGCATGCAAAAACAATACAAATACATGTTAACATGAAATTTGATATTTATGAAATTAAAAACATATGTGTTTTAAAAACTTACCCTAATAACAATTACATTTACATAACCATATGCTTAAACTTATGTAGCTACAGTATCTGGATAAAGTGTCTGTTAACAATCACATACCTCGTGTGAACACTAGAGGGCATAACAGGAAACACGACGTTGTCATTGTGGCTGTCTGGGTTGACTGTATGAATAACTATCTGCTGTATAACTATACGATAACATCACTAACACAGTTATAACAGCAGACGGTTGACCAGAACAAAACTACATATGGAAAAGGTCAAAACACAGCAGGCATTTTAATAAGACGACTGTCCTCTAATGAGGGTTGGATGTCTTAAATACTTTGACTGACATTGACTCTCAAACATTGAGTACAAGAGACTGTGAACTAATATATGATGCAGGATGTTCTCTATCACATCTTCAATGCCTCCCACCCGCTGCATTACTCAGCATTTCCCTAGAGTACAACCTCTATTTAAAAACATTTTGACCTTCATGTCTGACTGAACTAAAGAGTAAAAGGCTTAAGATGAGAAATAAACAGTCGCTCATCAGTGAAACGTTACCCGCTAATACAAGCCAACCTTTCACAACCTATTCACAATCTTCATTCACATCCTACCCACCTGAACGCTTTTGAACAACAGCGAACATTTCTAAGAACATTGGCTAATGTTCTGTGAAGGTTTTCTAAGAGTTATCAAAGGGTTTATTTCAGTAATGTTAGCAGAATGCTATTTTCATTCACTCTTGTTAGTGGAAAGTTTTACAAATGCTACAGAATTAAAGTTTATTTACCATTCTTATAACCAAACAGTAACGGTAACACCATATAATGTCTAAAAAACTTTTGACTGTTTGACTATCTGACTTTGACTGTCTGAATTCCCTTTATATAACGTTTTGGATACGTAGTCAAACGTACAACTTAAAATTGTTAGCTGGGTGAGAGCTGTTGCTCTTATTCAGAGGACCAATTTTAGTGGCTAGTTCCCCTTTAATCTGGGATTTACTGTAGAGAACCTTTGATCTTAAGGAACCGAAAATTCTCAGTTGTCCACCCTGACAACAGCCTCTTAACAGTCGGGCCAAGATGGTTATCAGCCTTCTCGCGTTGTCTTAAGTTATCTTTTGGCAGTCAAGTCAATAACTCCAAAAGCCTTTTGGAAAGCAGAAGCGCCTGCGAGTCTCAGTAAGGTCTCGGGGGGTTTGTGGTCTCTTTGGGGTCTCTGGTTGACCCCTCAGTCATGCAGATGGACCTGAGGAGAGGATTACCAGTTCACTTCAGATGGGATGCAAAGGGCATGAAGAAGTTCACAGGCTCTTCATGTAACTTTCTCAGAGCCAATGAGAGCACAGAAGATGGAGCCAAAGGCCGTCGCCAGGGAGACGGCCAAACTTCAGCTAAATTACACCGAGATCCAACTTTTAGATTGATAATTTATGACTGACAGGTATTTACACTAATTTTCTGTCAATCGTAAATTATCTTCCACAGGTTTGTGCAAAATCAATGCTCTCATCGATAACATTAATCAAGTAAAATTCCAGAACTGCACCGGATCAAAGGCAGAAGCCCTATTCCGTGTCAGTAACTGCATACGGTTTCTTAAAATAGACGAGCAACAGACTTGGTTACTACACTACAAATCGTAACATAAAGAGTTGATATTCTGTTCACAGCACTGAGATCCAAGGATCCCAGCCATTCACTTCTGAGTAGAATGATAAATTAGGAGTCACCGAGCTGTGGCAGACAGATGGAAAAAAGATAAACCTCTGCTCCCAGCCAAATGAGCTACTGAGAGAGAGAGAGAGAGAGAGAGAGAGAGAGAGACAGAGGGAGGGAAAACATATAGAGAGTAAGAAAGAGAGCAGGACTGAGAGAGAGAGGGGGGAAGGGAAAAGTAGAAAGTAACAGAGAGAAAAGAGAGAAAGTGTGGACATTTCTTTATGTTGCTGCATTAATAAAACAAACAATAAATCTACATTTTCTCATAACTTGCTTATGAAAAGGTTACGTCTATATATTAAAGTGGAGATGTGGCGTGTGTGGAAGACAAATGTTACTTTTGCGTTTAATGCGTTTCTTTTCTATCAAACCAGGTTAGCGTTAGTCCAATTCTTTATTTAAATTACTCTCACAAACCTTACACTATTTGTTTGTTGTCTACTGTATATTACTGTAAATATCAAACTGCCGTAGCAAAACCATAGAAATCCATCAAGCATAATACATTTAATTACATTTATTTACATTTATTAAGTAAAAGTACAAGTTATTTTACTTGTAACTTGTTTAGAAAAATAACATCAACTATTAGTCATTAATACTCAACCAAAGAAAATAAAAAATTAGAAAATATTAAATTAAACTGAATTTCAAGAGAATTTGAAGTGAGAGAATTTCAAGCATTGGTTTTCTAAAGGTTTACAGCCTGATAGTATTGATAGTCCAAAGGGTTAAACAAGTTACAGAACGTTGGCATCTGTAAACAGGCATGTAAACGTAGGTTAGCATTCCTGTGCAACCGTTTACAAGTTTGTGCATGAATGTGTAAATATTTGTATTCTGGGCACCGACCGCAGTCGTGCTTCACCTTCGACCCCTGCACTCGCAGGCTCACAAACACATCTGCTGGAGAAAAATGGCAGCTGCTTATACCAGATATAACTTTATTACAGTCAGAAGACCCCCTCCACACACATACACACACACACACACACACACACACACACACAAACACACACACAAACACAAATCAGGTAACCACCCCCTGGCCTGTGGAAACAGGCCATGGAAAACCTGCACTCGGGAGTCAAGGAGACCTCACAAACGCTTTCCAAACGAAACCAAAGACCGCTCGCCCTCAGTCACGGATCTAAATTCACACTCTGACATTGTCAGCTTTTTCTGCAACCAAAGAGATAACCAAAACATCTGATTCCTGCATTTAATCCGCCCTCCCTGTTTGGCACTAAGACCTCGCTTGTGTTTTTAAAAAGCCAGGAGTACAATCAGGCAGATAAAAGCCTGCTTTTCCCATTACACCTTATATTCACACAAATGGAATCGTATCTGCATTGGCGGGGTCTAAAGGCAGATTATAAGGTCTGAGTTTCAATGAAGAGGCTGAGTAAAAACCATAATTAAACAGTATTTTACAGCCCCCTCTTTATACTAGGGTGCAGAAGAGCGTATTTAGACCGTATATGATTTTTACATGGAAATTGTCCTCGTTTCCTCCTATTTAATAGCACCTCCATTATGAAGACCTAATTATGCCATCGACTGCTCTTAGGAGACATTAAGGCTTGACTCGAGGGAAAATAAGGTTACATCACCTATATTTATGTCGCTTCATTTTTGGGCGGAGCAAAAGGTGAGAGAGAGGTGCATTTAAAGACGCTGTGAATGTGTTTGGAAAAGTCATCCCAAGCATATTTTCTTCCTGACACCCTTTTTAATAGCCAAATCAATACAATTTTTACCCTACATACAATAAAAGGTCTAGCAAAACATTCAGCGTAACACATTAAGTGTTTTGTCATTTGTTATTGTCATCTGCTGCTTTTGTATGGTTGTCAAAACAAAACAAAAAAAATGACCCAGTTATGGCAAATACTGTCCAGGGCTAACTTCCAAAGCTAACCAGTCAATTGACTTTTTTACTGTTGCTAGCTGGTGGAAACTGATGAAGATTAGCTTGCTCCAATTTTGGACTGATATTAACAAACTTGTGTTAAATGTAACAAAATATCACTGACAACAAAGTATATTTCACATGCTGTAGAAAAAATTACTTGTTGGCTAAAAACCATCTCTTTTACCAACAATTTAATTTAATGGATGCGTTTACAAAAAAAAAGAAAAAACTCAGAGCCGTGCACTCAAAGCAAAGAGCTTTTTCAGATAAGATGCTGCAATTACAAAATGAAAAGTTTTTCTGTGGACTCTTCCAAATTTACTGTTTCCTGGGCAACATGCGTTATTGCTTAGCAACAGTCACATCTCGAATAACACAGGTCAGAATGAAACAAAATGTACATAAATATATAAATAATAAAACTCACAGCTTTAACACTTGGACAGCTTGAATTTTGCTTCTAAGCATTAAAACTCCAAACAAGGCCAAAACGAGCAGTTATCATTCAAAAATTATGACATGATACTGTGAGGATTTCAGAGCATATTTGCTGCGTTTCTTTCTCCAAACCTGTATTTAATTAACATGACTAGTTATCAATGATACTCTAGATTAATGAAGAAATGCAAGGTATCATTAGCCCCCCCAATGGCATCATCATAATCATGTGCATTGCCCTGCCAAGTCATTTTTAGAAACTTTTAAAAGTCCTCGGTGAGTTGCACAGCTTGTGCCATACCGCTGCCATGTCCGTTCCATAAAAGCTTCACTTGCTCCTTAGCGATAGTTCCCAGCTGACCCAGCAGTATGAAACCCAGTAGGACACCGTAGATGCCGACCCAGCGGCCACCAAGTGTCATTTAAAGTTCCACCTTTAGCCATTCTACCACCTTCTCAGAATTTGCTAAAAAAAACACCATAAAACAACCTGGCAAAGGAGATCCGGATAATCATTAGAAGAATTATGGGCTGAAAGGCAACACTTCCGGCTCAGGTTTCAAAGACCACCAATGGTTCCTCATGGTTCCTTTCCACCAAGACCAAGTCAACATGGTCTTTTCTTCTGTGAGCAAACCTGACAGAAAGGACGAATTGTACACCATCTTTGGTGGCCATTTCTGGAAGTTCTAAGCAAATTATAGCCTCATATTTCACAGAGCTGGTAACTAGATGAAATTCAAGATGATCAAGTGGTGATTGAGATGGTTGCATGCTGTTCTTGCATTTCTGTTTTACGTGGCTTTTATGACATAAATGAAATCCAAAACCCATAATAAACTTACTGTAGCTTCTCTAGAACAAAATTCAAAAGGTTTATCACTTTGTGATAAAATAATTGGCAATAATAAACGGTATCTCTTGTGCCCTTAGCAAACAACTCCAACAGCTGCTAATTAAAACAAACTCCGTGGGGGTCACATGAAAATGGCAAAGTCTTATCCGTGAACTTTAGCAGGAAACTAGAGACCTGCTTCAAAGGGAAAAAAAAAACTCACATCTGTTCTGGCCTGAGCCAATTGTGTCCACATCAAAAATGCATATTAGCACATTGCTAATCTGTCACATCAAAAACATCCAATCTTTCTCATCAGGCAAACTCAATTAGAGCCGTTTATCACATTATATTTTGGAACAAAGACTATTACACAAGTGTTCAGGGGACGTCATTATCCGAGTCTAGGTTGACCATGACCAGAAACATTCTGCGCTAACAACGTGGAGGAATAATTCTGGATCTGTGAATAATGGACTATTAATAATAAACAGTTCGACCCTGAAGATAAAGTCCCCTAGTGCTATTCAACTTTAGTGACACATCAGCAATGCTCGCTGGGGTTTCATCTTAATCTCACTAAAGCCTCTAATGGCACGGCAGAACGAACAAATACTTAAATGCCTGGATGGATACAGCCACGGCTAAAATTACACAGATGGGGTCATGTCTTTTTCGGCCAATATTGTTGAAAAGCTTGAGCAACGAGTGTGGTGCTGTCAGTCTGTATGTGTAGATACAGCAACTACATAAAACTGCTGTAGCTGGACTATATGAAGTGATTTCCAGTGGATTGTTGTGGACTGTATGCCAGTCATAAACCTGTGTGTTATGATGTAAACAAACAAACAAATGAATTGACTTGTATTTTTTTGGCATTGCCTACATAGTTTTTTGTCCACCATTAAACTGTATTTAAATAAATCTTGAGGTGTTTCTCTACAAATATTGATTTTGTATCTAAGAAACAGTGTCATACGTGTTTCCCAAACGTACCTCCATAAACAGCAAGGCGACTTTATTACAGACAATGGCACTGAATCCCTCTCTAATCCAGATAGACATTAGCATTGTAGTTTACACACAGACAAGGTGATACTCCACTGGCACAAATGCATTGTGGATAATAATTGTCACTTAATACTTTATCACTGGTCTGTTTATCCATCTCTAATCATCAAGGCTTCTCAACAGGGGTTTTAGGTCTGCAGACCATTTTATAGGTTTAACAATGACACCCTTTGTAACAGCATAAAAGAATTTACAATTACGATATAAAAATAATCATACTACATTTTATTAGTAGTATTATTGTAAGAGTTGCACATTTAACATGCTATCAGATTCAAAATAGTTTTTTAAACATGCATCTAGTCAACAGCTAGTTAAATCTGTGTCTAATCTTCGCTGTTTAGTCTAACTAGGATCAGCGTTGGGCTTAATGCAAGACCTAGTTTGAGCGCTGTAGTGCCAGCTGGTTTAGGTCCTGTTACACTTCACCTTTGCGTCCCGGTCCCTTAACTGTATGACTGTTAACCGTTTGTCTTCAGCTCACATACAACTTAACAGTAGAGGTCTGTATTAAAAATACAGGTCTACTGTACATAATGTTGTAATGACTAAATATGACTAAATGTACCTTTAAAAGTGGATAGACCACCATCTGCATTTTTAATGACCCCAAAATTAATTAACAAACCTCTGCTTTGATTAAATAATGCCACAAAAAATATTCTTTCCATTGTAAAGCAAAATATGAATCGAAAAACATGACAAAAAATAAACAAAGGAACTGGGGCAGAAATGTGTTGACAACTGCTGCGCATGCCAATGAATCTGTGAGATTAAAATAATGCCATTTTGACAGAACTGACGTAGCAATTTGCGACACCAAGAGGGGAGTTCGATCTTATTATAGCAACAAAACTCGATACGGCAGTTGTGCAATGTCTTGAGTCGATGGAAATAACTCATATCGTCTTAAGCACCATTAAAAGCTAACAGCAGGTGGGCTTGAAACATTCCAAGTGGTTGTCCAAAATCTGTGAGAAGTGTTAAGTTCAAGACATCAAAGACACAAGCCCCGCCCCATCGCTGGTGCACCAATCACAAGGCAGCACCTACATGCAAGTGCCAATGTTTACATGTCAACAACAGTAGGCAGTCAACCACACACGGTTTGTTTGTTCTGCAGCTTGCATTTTAAGATTTTAAGTGCACAGATGCATTAAACATCAGGGTATTAGTGCATTCGCCCTGTTACATAATTTAATGCTAATCTCAAGCCGTGCTGGGTAACTGCTAATGATAGAGACGGCGACAATCTTGCAAAAAAATCTCTTCATTAAACGCTTTGCCAAGACTTTGAATAAATCAAAAGTTCATCAGGCTCATGCAACCAGCTCAGCAAAGCAGTTAAAGGTTGTAAAAGGCCTCTGTGTGCATTTCACAAGGGTAAAACAAGCCATTTGCATGTGCAAGCTATGCCCAGCATCTTGCCGGCCCAGCGCGGTCTCCCTTTACACGCGCTAGGCTCTTGCCAAGAGCGGGACCTGATGTGTGCATTCGCAGCATCACAGGGATTCAAAACCTCTCTTACCCCCGTTAGCAGGGCTCCCGCACTCCCTCAATGTCGCCGTCCAGGTGAAGTGACCCGGTTTACTGTGACTATACATCTGTGAGCGCTGAATGATCTCAAATCAAAGTACAACAGAAGACAGAACTAAATGCGACACAAAGTGGCGGTATCTCCTGCAGTCGCTCTCTGTCTGGCTATCACTTGTCTCCCCTCCCTCTAACCCACGAGCTGGGTCCTAAATGTAAGGGCTGCACCTGGCCGTTTTTTAAATGCCCCCCCCCTCCCTTAGGAAACTCTCTGACTGGATTCTGGCCTAACTGACAAAGAGGCCAAATGTGCCATTAGGGCCAATTGGATGTAAATCACAGGACCCAAGTCACCTAGAAGGGTGTGAGTTTTATGTGGGGGGTTGTTCTTGAAATTCTATGCAGCCTCTTGTGGCAGAGCGTCTATATAAGTGTTTGCATGGGTGGAACACTTAGAAGCTGTCATTGGAGGTGGTCCAAGCAAGTCCCGGCCTCTAGATGTGTCTATCCACACCACACAATATGAATAGCATGTTATGACAGGAATGCATGAGTGAAAATAAATCTCATTTAAGCAAGCATGCAACCGACTGCCTTTGATCTGCACAACACAAACCCTAATGCCTCCCTCAGTGCATATGTGCATCTTCATCATACTCGCTTTCTCAAGTATTTCTGGATAAATGCATTGTGGGTCTCCTGTTTTCTGGACTGTCACCCTCCGACACCCTCATTCTGTTTTCTGGACTGTCACCCTCCGACACCCTCATTAGCGTCAACACTACTGCAAAAATCAGACCCTAATGTTTCAGTCACAATAACTGCAGGAACTTCATGCTTCGCAGGATCATTAGTCTGTCGTGGCGCTGATGAGGAAGACAAACGCATGCGAACCTGCGTTGAAGCTACAGCTAGCCATGTCTGAAAAGCAATACATCTTGCAAAGGCGGCTGCCTGCAACTACAGATTTATGGCTTGGCTGTCTCTCAACCTTTTAATTAACACTTTACATCGGTGGAGTGACTGCTGCCTGCTGCAGCGCTTGTCAGAGAGCCAGACATCTCCTGGTCTCTCAGTCCTGTTTTACCAAACTCTCAGTGGTTGTGCTTTGAACAGGTGATGGTTTTCTTCAGCTTAGCCATCCACAGTATTCCTCCGTCCCATGATGTCACCATCAACGCATGGTAAACAGTCAGTGATAACGAATACTCCTGTTTTATGAACACAATAAAAAGGATTTGCATGCATAAATATTAAGCTAAATTAGTAAACTTGATGTTTGTGAGAAATGCAGTTTACAAGTTACAAATTGACAAGTTAAAATGGTCAATTACTATAAGAAAATTTCCTCGTAACCAATCTGCAAATCAAAAAGGTGGCGATAGTGAGGCAAAAGTTACAGACTATGTAGCTATAATTAATGTTATCAATCGTTTTTCTATACATTCTGTAGATACAACATGACTGACATCAATCTATCTATGATCACATATCAAAACCAGACAGATAGACAAACAGAAAGTTCAAGAACTCCCAAAGAGAGCAGAAGTGTGGTGTTGACAGGCAGCTAGCGTTAACTGTGCAAGTGAAGCACTTGAGGCGTTTTTTGTAGCTTTTGTTCACAGTTGAGAGGGGCAAAGCATATATGGGGCGTGGGGTACGCCGGCTGGCTTGAGAACAAACAATAGGTTTAAGGGGTTTTATAAAAACTGCAGGTCCAGTTCAGAGGCAGCTGGGAATCATGGGTAGTTTAATCCGAGCTGCTCTGGGCCAAAACAGGCAGAGTGTAATCATGTTTTCTGGGGATACCTTTCACCAGCATCCATCAAGGCCCTTATAGATAGGTTTAGCTTCATCTTTTAAACAACAGAGCGCTCACCGCTGCATTCTCTGGCCTTCCCCTTGGCATCAGCCTCTTCACACACTGGGAACACAAGTTTGCTTGTTCTCCTAGCATACTGAGCACAAACATGTTAAATAAGTTATCGAGTGAGACACGATACCTATATGGCAGACATCTGTGTTGGGCACCTTAGAGTCACATAAATAAATAAAAGCAGAGGTGAGAATGCAGGGAACGGGAGTTGCCGTTCAAAGCTGTCACTGAACAATCTGTCTTAAAGCCCCGATGCTAACACACCAGGGTTCAAAGGTTTTTACTCAATGACTTTGAACATTGACTTTGACTCACCATCAATTGTTGCGATTCACACTTTAATTTTGCATTGATGATGCTAAGCTACAGTATCACACAGACATTTTAAAAATATCCGTAATTCAGACTGAAAACATTTACCCAAAGTGTTTGCATCGTGGAAAATCAATAAGCGAATGAGAAAATCAAGCACACAGCAGGCATCAAAAAATTACCGATAAACTGTAGGCGGCATGAAATCTTTCAAAGTCTCACCAAGGACACACACTTTCAAAAACCATAAAGCTAAACTGATGAACTGCTGCAGTCCATCCAAAAAGCCAGTTTGTGAAGCAATAAAAGCTTTAATGTGTAGGCAAATAGACATGTGTAACCAAAGATAATTGTGCTTAAAGTAGGAAAATTTGGGCGAATAGCAATTTTATTGTGGCGTGTTCACATTAAATTTAGTATAACACAGACAAGGGATGTACCTACTGTATGGTCGATAGAACATAAGCTGTTTTAACATTCGCAGTTCATGAATTATTCTCACACGTTTTGGGGGGGGTGAGAGAGCGTTTCAACAAGTGATGACAACAGTGTTTTTAATTTCACATTTGGGGCCAGTTTTCATTCCGTGCATATGCCCCCTTACTGGGGAACCATGCAAGTGTGGATACTGAGACCCCTAACCAGACATACTTGTCATCCTGTGCGCTTAGCAAAAGATAACCTTGGTATGACATGCACGCAGACAGCCATCTCAAATTGCTGGCTCCTACCAGTTATTAGATTAAATATCTCTCACGTTTAAAAAGTGTGTGATTGTTTATTTTCATCTGATAACCACGGTTAAACGTGAGAAATGGGCAGCTATCAATGAGAGATTGCCTCTTGAATTTGTCTTTTTATCTGAACGCATAAATCTGAAAGTTGGATACAATACTAATTTATTATAAGCCATGGGGTCTCTTTTACGAATATCACACTGTGATTATTGAGAGACGGCTATGAAACGAGAGTTAAAGAAGCTATAAGTATAGTCTAGATCTGAAATTTTTTAGGAAAAATTAGGCCAAACTTTTTCTACCTAGCTAATGATGCATAACACACAGCTGATCACGGCCTGATCGCCATCTGCGAATCGCAACATCAAATTAAAGCAAGTGACTCATTACCTCGTGCTCCACAAACTTAAAAATACCACCCTACACATCTTTTCTTGCCATTAATGGTATTTTTGGAGAGAGGGGTGTTTGGAGGGCACAGAGGGCGATGCCAACGCCCTCTCTCACTTATTTGTTGGACCTCTCCCACCTGTTCCGGTCACTGAATGGGATGTGCGACGTGTATTTTCTTCCCACCGCAACAGGACTTAAGCTACAGAGGGATCCCACCATGACCGGACTCTGAATTTTCCGCTGAGGCTCTTTGCTCTTTTGTGAGCCAGCCAGCCTGACTGTCACTCACACAGCAGCTGTAACATGAGCAATCGACCAAGCATTGGTGCTTACATGCTGGGGATGACTGAAATAGCAATTTTCTATAAAGCACGCAGAGAGGGGGCTGTGAAATCGGAGCTTAGACTGGGCTTACAGCCCACTCGCCCCCCCTTTTAAAATTTAGATCTCACCCACCATCGAATCTTGCACCTTCAACCGCACAACAAAAACAGCCGCCACATGTGCAGAAAAAGGGGAGGGGCAAAGCCAAGAGTCTTCCTGTCTTTTCATTCGTCATTTAGCTGCAGGAAAATAGTGAGATAACCTATAGAAAAATGAATTAGATAATTCAATATTCCAGTCAACTCATTGCAAGCACAGCAACACAGTGTGAACAAACTGCTGCTTTCATGTAGCTCACGTACAAATTACATCCTTATATTTATCTAGACTGCTTAGACTGGGGATACATGCGGCAGGGATAAATCTACAATCAGATCCTCAAGCAAAGCAAGCTGAGAAAGGCTGGTTTTGTTTTTTAAACGATTGATGGTTTGTGATCACCCTCTTGTGGCCACACTAGGGCAGAACCCAACATAGTACAGAGAACATTGTAATGACAGGTTCTTGACAGCTAATAGCATTTGGTCTTGATCACTCTTGCCGGTGCTTACATGTAAACGCCATGTACGTATGTACATAACACACAGCTGTGGATTTAGCTGCCTAAAGAGCTCATTTAAGACTTTATTTGCCCCCCATAAGAGGGGCAATTAACACTAGTGGCAATCAGAGAAGATCTGTGCAGGAGAGACGCGTTGAGTTACAAGGGACTCGCGAGGAACGGGGCGGCCGGGTCTCGGATTTACAGCCACCGAGTTCAAACAGAGATTCATTTACTTTAATTAAGGTTCTTCACTCAAACGGTTTCCCTGGGAAATGATCGAATCAGACACACACGACTGACCCCATTTGGCAAAGCCTGTGGTGTCTAGAAGAAGCGAAAGATATATGTAGTGAGAGTCTAGAGTCTTTTTTCTTTTACGTTGCATTACTACAACTAAGGTGCCCATAGCCCAAAAACTAGTTAATAAAGATTTAATAAAGTATTATTCATGTATAGTTTTTGTCCAGTAAATGTACCTATGAGAGTCTAGGGCAAGTTGTCACAGAGAGACATTGCTGCATCTCAGTGACAATAACATTAACCAACCAACTAACATGGCAGGTTTTTTATCAGTGCTTCATTTATTAATTCCTAATTTAAAAACGCTTCACTAAAATCTGTCTGCAGAGCACACAGCATGTGAATCTATGCATGTATGTCTACAGCCTCTTTGTGGATCTGAGACCGTATGGGACAGCCTGCCAATACCAGGGCAAAGGTGAGGAATGTTGTCACAAAACCACTCACCTCTGTATCAATATTTTTGAACTGAGGTTACAAATAAATACAGAAGCCTTTCCTGCAATCTGTCCTCATCAGACCCCTTTCTCATCCACTTTCATCTCTCCTTCACTGGATGATGAAACAGAAAAGACATACAAGTAAAATCAGTTTCTGCATTTCAGTTTCGCTGTGATTTGGAAAACTCTCGGGTATGTCTCTCTTTTTACGAAACCCTTCTGCTTTCATTACTGACCGTTATAGTCCAGCCACAGACCAACATCACTAATACTGAAGCCTCATTGAAAATGTGCACAGATTGAAAGTGAATCCGCTCATTTCATATTAACAACACGAATATCTCCAAAACAACTGCTAGAAACTAAACACCTGCTGGATAAACTGGAACCCAGACCTCAGTAACCCCACAGTACAGATTGACTTGTGGAAAGCTTATGAAACGAATACTCAAATTTTCCCCATATACAGCAGTGTTTGTTTATGCCTTGACGTGGCATAAACACTGACTGCCCAAAACCACTGAGCTCAAAGATTTATTTAAAAAAATCAATCTGGTGCCAGATCACAGTTTGTCCCCAGCACATTATTTAGTTTCACCGATAGCTTAGATGCATCCAAATATGGGACTGCAAAACCACAACATGCTCATCAGATGAGATGTACGACGTCATTAGAAACTCCAGCCATAATGATCCGAGACGACACAACAAAAGACATGCTGGCAAATCTTATTCAGGACAACCTGATTGGAGAACCACCGGCCAATCCATTGCCTATTATTGAAACATGGATTATTTAGAGATCTTTGCCTACTTATCTAAGATACATGTATCGCTTTTTACTCATATTAAAACACTCATATGGTCACATGGATTTTGGGTTTACAAATCCTTAGTAGTTTATGAACTTTCCAGCAAAATGTTGCCAGTTTCCTAAGGTAACTTCAAAATGTTTTTGATGTTGTTACATCTCTAACTGTTTAAGTCAAAAATAGTATGAATAGATAAGAAATGTCTCGGATACAAAATGTCTTTAACAAATTCACAATGAAATTTTCGAATGTACCTTTTTTCTTTAATAATATTTGAACAACCTTATTTCTATATAAAAAGAGAAAAACATACAACTATCAATAAACAAACATCTAACAACAAAAACAACATAAAACTGAGACCTATATACAGTACTGCATGTATGACTTAAAATAGCTTATTTCCTATATTAATAAATAACTACTTACAGTTCATTAAGTGCTGTCTCAGCTTTCTGATCAAAGACGATTTGCAAAATTTCCACGGCTCGGCAGCCTCAGCCTCAGGCACAGAATTTACTTCAGGTGTGGGTTCCATGTTTTTAAAAGTAAAAATGATAATTATTCTACACTAGAACACCGGAGAACTAGACTCGTCCTCTCAATAAGTGTTAAGGCCAAATGAAGTCTGCCTCTGTTGCATGGAAACCTCTCCAAACTTTTCCACCCAGACAGCATTCACTGTGAAATTCAGAGCTGCCGTTGTACGTACTATGGGTCAGATTTTACTGTTAGGCAGTACAGCACTATAACTGGGCAGTATAATTTATGCCCAGAATCAGGTCACTGCTGGCTTTGAACGGATGTTTACAGTGATATCATATCAGGATTAGGGTCTTGCTATTTTAGGGGGCACTTCTCATGGTGGGATGACCCTAGGGTTCTCCTGTGACCCCCTTAAGTGACTAGATATATGTCTGGTGCAGAAAGATTAAAATGCCAGGGCTATTACCACGCTCTCATCAGCAACATCCATCAAGGTGTAACTGCATGAAATGTGATGCTTGCATAAGGTCACCAATCCTAACATACTAGAAAAAAATGTTTTTTTAACTATTTCGCACCACAGGGCAATAATTTATTTTATCCTAGCAGTCAATCATGTATCTGGTATTACCAAATGTACTATGGTATTTACAGAATGACCGGTTTCCATCCAAATTCCAATGTTTACAGTAAAATTACTACAATAAAATCGTTAATAAATTCTATTGCACCACATTAAAAATAAAAGTTTCAGAATCTGTCACTTGTTTCTATGTACAGTTCGTTTACATGTGCTTACATTGAATTTATATATTTAGACAACATAATATAATATTTTTAATGTCTATCCCTGTCTGGTCTAATGTGGCCCTAAATTCACATATAAAACCAGATATGTCTACATGACAGGCCATGACACGTTCAAAACCTTTTTATACCTCAGCAAAAGCTGCAGTAGGCCTGTCAATCCTACAGTACTTCAGTTTCATGATCAGCCTCCTAATGGACCCAGCATATGCGGTCCATCTCAGCCTGTCTCGCATGTATTAACGCAGTAAATATCAGCACATTTCTCCACACTTAAAGAGCCTTTAGGGCTGGATTAGGTTTAGACACGATCATCAAGGGAGTTTATCTCCATCCGTTTCATAGATGGAACATGGTTAATTATGGGCACCAATGAAATTCAACCATCCCTTTAGCTAAGCCAGGGACAAGGCAGGGATCTCAAAGCAACGCTGGTCCAGAAAACGCAATCAGATTTAAATCTGCATGTAAACTTGCCCTCGCTCGCTCGTATTTCACTTGGTTCAGCAGCGCAGACTTAAAAATGTACAGGCTCAAGTTATAAAACCAAGAACACCAGAGACGATTAAATGTCACCAGAGAGAGTTACGCTTTGTGGTCCAGACATTAACTCCTACAGACTAATTGAGAGAGGACAAAAACCCAATGGTTTGATCCAAACATAAACCCAATGATCCAAACATAAGGATCACAAATTATAGCAAATCAATACATTTAAATAACTGCCCCTTTATCATGTTTTGCTCCGTTTTATCTTATAACTACATGTCTCTACACACAATACTATTGAATTGAACTGAAACGCTAACAATCACATAGAAACATAACAACAACATTGTTATAAATTATAATAATATCCATCTGTTTGCATATTTGACATGGAATATTCTAGCATGTGTATTACTCAAGATATAACCAAGATGAAGTTGTTTCTAATGGTGAAATCTGTCTATCTGGAAAACATTTGAGGCATGTGCACACCAGTATTAGGTGCCGTTATACGGGAGAAATGATACCCGCTAGGGGGAACTGTCACACTAAGTAGCTTTTAGCAGAAGTCGGCCTAACGTAGAAGTTAGGAAACGTACATGTCTAGTCCTCTATTTCACAAACAAACAACATACAAACACACACATAACAGAACCAGCCTGTTCTAAAGACAACATCTCTAAAACATTCAAGATCATAAGATAAGGAGATGGTGTGTTGACCTGATCTATTCTGCGGGGTAAATAAAGTTCATGCTCACGTCAATGCATTAGGAATATTAACCATGGTTTTCATATAGTAAACCTACAGCAAATCGTGTTTTTTAATCGTGTTATATAACCACAGTTTTACAACCAATTCCATGGTAAATCTGTGGTTTAACTATAGGTTTGCTTTTATAAAGCCATGGTTAATTTTCGTAAGCAAGATACGTGTAACAGCTAGATGGAGCTAAAAGGCAATGAACTATATAAATCCACACGTCTCGTTTCTTGTGGATACATTGGAAATGAATGTCAAATCCAGTTTCGTCCATCTGGAATATGGACCTGTACTCCAATTCCACGATGGGAAATACGCTTGATTTAAATATATAACAAATCAGGGGCCATTTAACTATTTATATGCGATTACAGACGCAATGTGCAAAAGCACAGTCGCTTTGCCAACTCGATTATCTCTGCTAGCAAACAGAAACGCGGATCTAGGCACAAAAGTCCAGTTTCACTGTATTTTGGTTGTTGCGATACGCTGTCATCGCCCCAGCGAATCTCCTCCCACCACTCGCCCATTTGCTGCTTCATACAGAAAACAGCGGCGACTGTCAGGTTGGAACGTTTCTATTGGCTAAATTTCACATTTGCATAAATTCTCGGCCTGTGATTGGTCAACGGCGTGTCAATCATCCTCTACAACCCATTCCCCCGCTTTTGGATAATACCTCAGGAGACTCCACAGTTTCCTATCAGTGAGGATAGGAATGTTAACAAAGTAACACCGCCAACCAGCCGTAAGGTGAACAAAACTATGATTCATTCACCGATAACGAAACGGCACAACGTTAGGATTCGTCACTAGCGCTCGGAACACTGTAAGTATGTCACGTTTCTAAAAATACTCTTATGTTAGTGGAAGAAGCTTCAATGAATCTCTTACCAACATCTGCACTGTTGTCCCTCTGTTTTGCCAGAGCTGGAAAAGCGAATAGACTCAGGATTAGGTCCTAGTTGGGTAGGGATTGTTGTCCACCTCTCGCTTCTTCCAGCAGAAGAAACGTGTGTAAATGGGAAGATAACGATCACTTACAGTGTCTGTAATCGCCAGGAGTTTGTCAGCCTTTCTTATGCGTGCCAATACAACCGCTTACAGAAATAGCGCAGTATCGCCACGAGGTTAAGTTCCGTCGTTTCCAACTTACCCCGTTTCATTTTTACACAAGTTCAAGTTATTCGTGCCTCTATGTAATGTTTGGGCGAACTAGCGAGCCGGCTAACTGTAGCCTGAGTTGTTATCTCGAATGCGGGCGCGTTTTTGCAACAAAGTCCCGTCGCGCAGCGGAGTCTTCGCTGGTCTGCGTCTGGCAAAATTGCGTATTTGCGTCATTTATAACGATGCGTTATTTTACGTAGCACCTGTTTACGTAAAAAACGCACCTTTGTTCAGGTGCGATTTTTACGACGGCTTTCTAAAGTTTATTTATTTATTTATTTATTTATTATGTTGTTCTCCTCTGTGTGTGTGTTGTTTTTTTTTTAAAAACATTTAAACAAGTTTTTAGTTGTATTATTTATTATTGTTTTACTAATGTAAAGTTTGTGACAGTTTAAATTGACCAGCCCTAGTTTAAGCTTATATTGGCATCTTATTGACAGGTTACCTTACGTTATATTAACATTACATTTGTCTAGATATTTACACATGCTTGTTGTATACATGCTTCACATGAGAGATAAAGCAACTTTTGAATTGGTCTATTAGTTATCTATAGAAGTTGTTTGTAAAGTGTCTATATAGCAGGAAGTTAACTTCCAAAAACTTCCTGTGTTGGTGCCAAGCTGATACTAGTACATTGTTTTTGAATGGACTGCATGCAGACTGGTGTTCCATTGAGCTTTGTGAAACCAGTGAGGTTGTCAGGTTTTGACTTTCCGCAAATACTAAAAGAACTCCCCCTTTGCTTTAGACCAGCTGAAATACAGGACTAGAATACCAACATAGTTGCTAAAAAGATCCTGGAAGGGCTGTTTAGTCAGAAGAGGCTGGATGTTTACAGAGGAAGAACATTCAATGGTAGAAAAAGCTTTGTGCCTCAGCCTCTTAGTGGCATTGCGATTAAAAGGTGTCATTCATGCTGGTGAGAATATCCGCATGGATAGGTAGTTTGTTCGTATTGAATGATTCAGCAACTCTGGCAAGACTCGTGCTGTTGTTGAGTGATGGTTGCCATGGGCGATGGGATGAACTATACAGGAACTCCAAGGCAGTTTCTTCAAGCTGTGAAAAAGTTATTTTCTCCTTCTCGGTTTTGTTTCCTCATTAAACCGCAAACCTGAGCACAAGAACGCAGCCGTAGAAATGTGACGCTTGGCCATTGTAATCTATAGCATAAATGTTTGATCTGTACAAGGTACTGCTTGTTTTGAGAAAGGTGTGTGATTGGGAAAAAAAATGTTATTTTTATTTTTGTTCCTTCCCGGCCCCTTAAAGGACAGCTCTGTCAGCCTGGCCTGTTGAGGGGACGCTTTTTTGGGACCAATGCAGACCCCCCCTCAGCTCCTCACTGTCAGTGCCTGTGCGTGGGTCAGCAGTTTTTGTCGCCGTAAGTGGTTTCAGTCACCTGCTTGCTCCCCTCTTTCCCGTTAAGCCGCCATTGATAGCTCTGCATCCCACCCCTCTCCCACCACACCAGCCTGCTGGTTGCCCTCCTGCATAGCTTTCTGCACGGATAGCTGTGACCTTGCATCCTTTGTGGTCAACCTCTGGCATTGTGATTCTTGTCAACCCAAGAGTTTGATCTGTATAGACCTCGCCAATGTTTGTGCATGCTTGCACCCCTCTCTCGTCACAATATTGTGCCGGTTAAAGAATCCGTTTTGCATGTAAGCACATTTTTGTCACACAAAGAGCTACTGGTAATGTTGAACACTTACTGCTGAAACATTAGTCTCATCCGGCAGACAGTTTCACCCCTTTGAGGCAAAACTGTCTGGATTTTACCAAATCATGTGCTTCAGTGCACCATAATAGCCAGCCACAACATTAAATGGGTGTTTTGTGTATTTGATAGACAGAAAAATCCTGGCAATTTAGCCAGGTCAACTCATGAAACAGCCATTTAAACCTACATAACAGCTGAAATATTGAAAAATTAAGCTTGTTGCCTGTGTTATTTAGTTTAGCCACTGAAATTGATGTTTGCTTTTAGGTTCTGCCAACTTAAGTAGTGTCAGAAATCTAATTTGGTGTATGCATTTTATTCATTTATATTTTGCTTACTTTGCTTAGTGCTGTCTAATATTTATTACAAGCTGTAAATAATATGAGAATCAAAGACTTGATTAATTATGCTTTTTGTTTTATTACTGTGTACATTTTCAGCAACTCTGCAAACTTGTGGTGTGATGAAAGTACAGAAAACTAAGCTGTTTAGCTAATGGTTTGATTACTGAATTGTCTTTGAATATTTAATAAACCTCCAACACAATCATTTGTTCTGTACATCTCTACCTCTCAAATCAAATAATGTAAAACTGCCATTTGGGCAATAAAATTTTTTGTATAACAGCTAGAGGCTTCAAAAAGATAATTTAGTCTGTTGATGCAATTCAAGACAATGAAATTAATAGTATTAACAGTTCTTTATTCTTTAGCTGAAATTGTGGCACCAGTTGGCTCTGAACTGTTGATACAGCAAAACCACTTTCTCAGTCAGCAGTGATTTACATTGCCAAGCATAAACATTCAGTATTGAGTCATCTGTAATATTGAAATATTATAGAGCCTGCCAATGTTTCTTAATTTGTGCTTTTGTATTTTTGTAGTTCGGGATATCAGAACCAGTGAAGGTTTGGACGTGCCGGAAAAGATGTCTGTCAGCGTGCATGAAAACCGCAAGTCAAGGACGAGCACAGGGTCCATGAACATCTCGCTCTTCCACAAGCCCTCTCACCCAGACAGTGTTCTCACCCACCTCAACACCCTTCGCAAGCAGTGCATGTTCACAGACGTTACGCTGTGGGCCGGCGACCGGGCGTTTCCCTGCCACCGGGCGGTGCTCGCTGCGTGCAGTCGCTACTTTGAAGCCATGTTCAGCGGCGGCCTGCGTGAGAGTCTGGACAACGAGGTTAACTTCCATGACAGCGTGCACCCAGAGGTTCTGGAGCTGCTGTTGGACTTCGCCTACTCCTCGCGGGTCATCATCAATGAGGAGAACGCGGAGTCGCTTCTTGAGGCTGGAGATATGCTGCAGTTTCATGACATTCGTGACGCAGCCGCAGAATTCCTGGAGAAGAACTTGCATTCATCGAACTGCCTGGGGATGATGCTGCTTTCCGATGCCCACCAGTGCAAGCGCCTTTATGAGCTATCGTGGCGGATGTGCCTCATCCACTTTGAGGCTCTCAGAGACACGGAGGACTTCTGTGGCCTCTCCAAAGACAAGCTTATGGACCTCATCCTTAGCGACGAGCTGGAGATAGAAGATGAGCAGATTGTTTTTAACGCAGTCATGCGATGGGTTAGATACGACTTAGACAGCCGCAGAGACTACCTTCCTGAACTGCTGCGAGGAATACGTCTGGCATTGTTGCCTTCTGAGTGCCTCATTGAGGCTGTGGCATGCGAAGAACTTGTGATGTCAGATAAAAGGAGCAGACTGATCGTCGACGAGGCTATGCAGTGCAAGAAGAAGATTCTTCAGAATGATGGTGTTGTTACCAGCCCCTGTGCCAGGCCTCGCAAAGCTGGACACACATTGCTCATTCTTGGGGGCCAGACATTTATGTGTGATAAAATCTACCAAGTGGACCACAAAGCAAAAGAGATTATCCCCAAATCAGATCTTCCCAGTCCTAGGAAAGAGTTCAGTGCATGTGCCATTGGCTGCAAGGTTTATGTGACAGGAGGAAGGGGGTCGGAGAATGGCGTGTCCAAGGACGTTTGGATATATGACACTGTGCATGAAGAATGGTCGAAAGGTGCACCTATGTTAATTGCCCGCTTTGGTCACGGCTCGGCTGAACTTGAAAACTGTCTCTATGTTGTTGGGGGTCACACGGCTATAGCAGGGGTCTTTCCAGCGTCCCCCTCGGTGTCTCTCAAACAGGTCGAGCGATATGACCCACTAACCAACAAATGGACAATGATGGCGCCACTTAGGGATGGTGTCAGCAATGCAGCGGTGGTCAGTGCCAAACTAAAACTCTTTGTATTTGGTGGAACAACCATCCACAGAGACAAGGCCTCAAAGGTCCAGTGCTATGACCCTGTTGAGAACCGCTGGACCATAGCTGCAGAGTGCCCTCAACCCTGGAGGTACACGGCCGCTGCTGTCCTTGGCAGTCAGATATTCATAATGGGCGGAGACACAGAGTTCACGGCAGCATCCGCCTACCGGTTTGACTGCGAGACCAATCAGTGGACACGTGTTGGTGACATGACCTCCAAAAGAATGAGTTGCCATGCCGTTGCCTCTGGTAATAAGCTCTACGTGGTGGGTGGCTACTTTGGGACGCAAAGGTGTAAAACCCTGGATTGTTATGACCCAACGTCAGATAGCTGGAACAGTATCACCACCGTGCCTTATTCACTGATACCAACTGCGTTTGTCAGCACCTGGAAACATCTTCCTGCCTAGTTCCATCTGATTCAAAAGTCAAACTGGGTAAGAATTCAGACATCTTCCTCATGTTTATGTGCTGTAATGCATTTAAAGACTGAATAGTTAACATATCATTCTGTCTAAAGAATCTGTATGGTCTTATCTGATCTAAATATGCTGCAGAATCAGTTTGTATAGTAGATGTTTCTTCTGTTAAATTCAGCTTCAATTATAATTCTAGGTGGAGGAGCAAATGAAGTCAGCAGGCTGTTGACATTGACGCATAAACAGTGATTTCTGTCGAGATAACCGCATGCCAAAATGCTAAAATCGTCTTGGCAGCCGTCTTTGAAAGCAGCTGAGTGCTCCCGTCTTATTGAGGGTTTTGAGAGTGGTGGAGCAAGGAGAAGAAAATGAAGTGTTAAACCATCTGGATGTTTTGCAGATAGATGTTCTGCAGCACTGGTGGTCCTTTGTGAAGAACGTTAGGAGGGTTGAAGGTTCAGGCTCCAAGGTTCTCAGTCAGAATTGGTGCGACACGTCCACACTCATAAGCCATTGAAATATTGATTTGTGATCCACATTACAAAGCTTTCTCTGTCAGTTGGCTATTAGGTTGAGTGAGAAAGCACAAAGTGGTTTAATCTCTGTAATTACAGACTGTAGTGAAGAGAGATGAGGGTGAGAATGGTCAAGTACACTTGTTTCCCATCAAATATACAGTATAAAGTCTGTTTAGTAATAAATTACAAGAAAACAAACACCAGAGTGGTTGAGCTCTTTGGCATTCATTTGCTTTTTTTTTTTGTACTGTCAAAAGCATGAGTGTGTATGTACTGTAATGCAAACATTATAGTGTAAAAATTTAATGTTTACAAAATGCATTAAGCTTATGATGGCCTTGCTTATTCAGGTACGCCCGAGTCATCATTTCCTGTGCCATTATAATCGCTTGCTTCTCAGCACTTAGAGAGCTAAAAGATCATTATAGATGAACAAAGTTTCCATGAGCTGCCGTTCTCAGAATACAGTCAGCAAGGCCCTTGTACACGTGAACACGAGGTCAGGTTTAAGTGATAGCATGTATATGTGTCCATTTGTGTGTGTGGTTGTTCCTGTAAGACATAGGCTGACGTTCCTGAGCCCGGTGCAGTGGAGTTAAGTCCAAGTGCTCTTGTCACGTTACGTTGAAGGCCTCTGCGTGAGCATGTCACAGCAATCATATGAACATCTCTCACTTGTGTCACCCGGATTAGACTGCCTAGGGAGGGACTAGAGAATCTCATTGCAGCCCCTGATGATTAGAAAAACGATTATTTCTGTGAGTAATCATTAGCGCCCTTCACCAGCCAGAGACTCTGTTCGCACCACAAGTGCTTCATTTCACAGTGAAGCAGGTGGCCCAGCAAAAGCTGGGTTTTATAATTAACCCCCGGGAGGTGCAGATTCAGAACGCCTGGAGAACGCCCTGGCAGGCCTGCCGGTGGACGTTGACAGCGGCGTCACGTCTCAGAAACACCCACAGGAAGTGCGGCGTCTCAGCCAAAGGTTCAACAGTTGGGCTTGTTAGGTTTGTCTCTCCTTACCTTGTTTAGCCTCTCTGTAAGTTTTCTCATTCTTGATGCAGCAAAAGAACAAAAGATAGTTTTTCCAACCAAAGGCTGGAGTGTTTTCGTTTCCCGCTGAGTGATGCAGTTCTCCCGTTATGAAGAATTAATAGAAGTGAGCGGCATAGACCGTCCAGCTCTGTGTCTCTTATGCTTAAAATACCTGTTGGTCTCCATGGTGGATTGACTGTATGTCATTATAGACAAAACAGAAGAATAGGCTTCATTAATGATGTAAAAGCTGAGGCAGGGTTGGGATTCCACTTTCACTCTATAAATATTTTAAAAACTGCAGCTGCCAAGCAGAGGAAGAGTAGCTACATGTAATCCATTTCTCAAAGCCGAAATGGACTGTGGGTTAATTGAATCCCACCATCTAAATCTGATATTATGAGTCATAATCGGGTGGCTCGCTGAAAACCGTACATGGGCGCATCAGTTAACTTGTACAATATCGCTGAAGGATGTTTTTCAGGTTTGCCTACTAAAATCATGGAAATAGGGAAGAGATTTGAGGTTTGGTGATTGTTGTTGTTGTTCATATAAAAGACAATGAAGTTCCACAAAGGGCTTTTCTGAAAAACATCTGCATTTGACATTGAGGAGTTCATTAAAACAGCTTTATGGTGAAGGTAGCATTGCTGTATTGTTGTTGCAGGAAGTTCACGTTGCAGTATATTGCACATCCAGTCAGGTCTGCTGTTAGAGGTCTTGGTTGCTCATGCGAAGTTAATGTTGCACACTTGTGCACTTGGCAGACGCTAGCTTCAGCGCTTGAATCTATACATTTAAGTTGTACGTGCCTTGAGAATCAAACTCATGGCCACATTTCTATGTGACTTGAGCTACAGGAATTTGTGTTTGTTGTGCAGCCGTATAGATATCAGCTGTAGAATAAAGTTTTACATATACAGATAAAGGCCTTAATCTGCATTATACCTTGATATTGAACTTCTGATTGAACCGCTTGTCTTCTGGAATCTCCCTCAGCCCTGTTTGATAACATCAGATAACGTTTGCCTCTTTAATTCCAGAAAAAAGGTGCTGGTGTCTTCTGTTTGGTGTCTGCTAAATAAATGGTCAGTAGAAATATTATTTAGCCCAGAAAACATAGATTTGAGATTCTGTGTTGTTTAAAACCATCATGCTTTGAATGTCAAAGTTGATCTTTAATCCTGGTTTAGATGTTTGCAGGGCTTTCACCGCGTACAGAAGCTCCAGGTGAGGAGAATGGCGGATATGTCAGCATGGCAGATTGTTGGCCAGTGTTGACACGCTTTTGACTCTGTTTTAGCACATGACATATGTCCTCAATAAGACTTAGTTACTGCCGTTTCTGCCAACAGTGCGGTTTCATTGGGCAGCATTGTGTACCGCTAATCCAGGTAATTTGCCAGTTGGATCAGTCCTGTCTCCGTGCCAAGCCCCACAACCTCCTCTAAAGGAGGGGCCTTTAGAAAAACTAAACCGGCTAATTATTTTCCTGTTGCGGAGCCCTTAAATCGGATTGGGCCATTTTAATCTGATCTCTCTTTGTGGCATGCATGTTACAAAAGCAGGAAACATGATGTTTTGGCAGAATCCACAGTGGAAAAAATCCACAGGTAGCAAAAAAGCCAGGATTTCCCATGAGGCTCATCTTCCCCGAGCCGCCAAGCACTGACACATTCTGTTAAAGGCCGGTAAGCTTTGCCTGGTCGACATGCCCCATTTAAACTAGCTGTGGATTTACCGCCCAGTTGTAGCGGTGGCTCACTGTAATCAGTCCTTAAATTTATCCCTTATCATCAGCGCATTAGGGAGTAATGCCATGTCCACTTTAACCCTTCTGTCTAGACTACAGTGTCTGGTCTTGATAACATACGCCTACTGTAAGTGACGCATTTACAGGGCAAAAATCACTACTCTTTTCTACAGGAAACATTGGCTAAAGTCTGTTTGTGACGTTGAATGTGTTCCAGTTCTAATGAAAAATGATTGTGTAAGTTTTGTAACAAGCTAGTTCAGTACTAGTTCAGATGTTGAGTGTCCGCTATAACTTCACAAACAAACAGATGTTTCAACTATTTACAGAGTGCCAAGCATGAACTGAATGTAGACAAAACTATTATGTTGTTAATAAGGCAACAGTTTGTTTATTTATTATTATATAAAAGTACAACTTCAGTTGCAAATCCTGATTTCTCAAAAACAGAGAACTAGAGAAATAGCCACAGGTCTATTTAACTGTGTTTAGGGTTGTGAAAATACAACAATTGCATTTGTCATTGTTTAAAATTTATATTTAAAATATAATTCATAACGTTTTCAAGTCTAGTTCCCCAGTTTATGTTATCTTTTGGATTGCTTGTCTAGTTGTTTTCTTCTAGTGAATGGTCTCTCTACATCTCTTTGGTTTAATTGTAAAACTAACTAACTAAAAGCACCAAAACATTTTAAATTGAAGCCAGATTTCGATGCCTTGCATCATTTAGTGAAGAGCTGTAATTCTATGAAACCTTTCTGAAGTCTTTGTAAAACTATTCCAGTATTTTCTGCTAGACCTTAGAAGTATCTGCCTTTTCATAAAGTTTTTGTGCTTGCTTTTATAAAGTCTTCTAAAACGTCTACACAAGTACTACAAGAGCTGTGTACTCCGTTTCACCTGCCCGGAGGGAAAGACAATGACACAACGCATTTTACATCTGATACATTCCTAAAGTTTTAAGCTGTAGCTTTAAAACCAGTTTAATTCTCCTCAACACTTCAGGTATCAACTATCCTGTCAGATCAGAATCAGGTGCTAAATGAATCAGAAAAGCGGCTAGAATCCACAACAAATATTTGCGAAATGGTTTGTTGAAATGTTATTCAGTGGGTGAAGCAATAGCCGTGTTGATGCAATTTTTCTATTGTTCCTTTGTCCAGCATTCCCTGACAGATTAGCATAAAAATAAAGGTGCTAAAACATCATACAAGGTCATTAGAGTTGAACTAAGCTGGCGAATGATACTGGTGTGAAGACGATGTGAGTTTAGATCTTAGAAGCTTAGAGATGCTTCGTGTTTTACAGTAAAACTGAATCTGTTACCTTCTCTGTTCCAGGTTGAGAATTTCAAAGCATTCGATTGTTTTCTTAATATTCTTGTAATACTGTTTGTTGTTTCCCTACCTGTAACTTTTGTCTGGCTTGTTTTTTAAACCTTGTTATTGCTTGTTTTGTATCTGTATTAATTTGTTCTTCAAAAACCCTCCAGTGATGTAACACAGTAGACGAATTATGAATTTGCATAGCCTTGAGATATGATAGCTTAACTAAATATCCTTTTATTTAAATGGTCAAAGTGGCTAAGTTGATTATCCGCCTTAATTTGACTTTTAGCATCTCTAGTACAGAAATTCAGGTATTTTAAAAACAAATTTAGCTAATATAACAAACGCTAAAAACATTATGACAATAGTCTTCAATCCAACTAGACCACAAAAATATCAGACTGACTTAACCATTTAAACAAGTTTGTGGAAAAGTATCAGTTGTAGAAACCTCTTAACTTCCTGCCTCTCTAGTCTTTTGGCGTGACTTTTACCTTCTCTAACTCCCTTCTTCTACCAATTCAAATATCTTCTACATTTGCATGAAGTTGAGGAGCAGTAGGTTCAGATTACAGTGCCTGGCTTTGTGCTTTCAGGAAGTCTGGTTTTATATAATGCCTCTCTCTCATTGCAGGTGCCATGGTCCTCTGACCACACTGAAAGGAGCACAGCAGAACTGGTTTGTCATTGGCTGGTCCAAAGTCTGCTTGATGGGCGTGGTGTGGCTGTGTTTGGTTACGGCCGGCCTGCAGAGCGTCTCTCGAAATCTGACTACCCATTGCTGAGGAGGCACAGAAACCAGCCGAAGTATCTCCAGATAGGAGGCCTTTGCCATCTTCTCCCACAGCACAAAGCTAAACCCACGCTTGTCCATGCCAAATCTGAGGCACCATGACACAATAACCTCTTGCACCAATATCTGCTCTGTCACATGGGTCCTTTGAAGGACGTGTTTTTGCTAGTGTGACACTTTTGCAACCAGACCTGAGGTCAAGAACATTCCAGAAGGTCAGCAAACATTGCTTGGTGTTCATGGTGACTAAAGACTTCAAGCATGATTTTGTTCATGAATCTTCTACCACCATAACTGGCAGTACAGCATGTTTATGGTTGTGTTCCATTACTTCCTGGACATTGAATTTTGGTGATGGATGCACCAAATGCTTAAACATCTACCGTACGCAGAACTTCCCTATTGGAAAGTGCAAGGGTTGAAAACGACTGCATCTGTGAAATGGATTTAAACCAGGAACTTGTATAGACTCCACAGCACAATGTATTTAAAGGTCTTGCCATCGTTTTAGGACTTAAACATGTCTCAGATGACTGAAGATGTAAACGTTTCATAAAATGCATTTAATTTATGTGTTTGTGTCAAAAGAGGAAAAAACTGCACATGTATAACTTTGGATGATGAGGGTATTGATGTAAATTATAGTTTCTCTCCCCTGAATTTGAAATGCTTTCTGGATTGTGTTTTAAAATAGCCGTAACTCTAAAATGAAGGGTTGCTTTTCTCGCTGACAGTCTTACAGACACTTGAAAAGGGACATGGATTTAAGTTTTGTTGCGGGTAGTTTTGTCTTTAATTGTAAATGCCTCCCTGCTAAACATTTCCATTTGAAGAGGACATTTAAGGATTATGCAGAGAGTCCCACTGGCGTCCCTGTGAACTGAATTTGTGGTGTCTAATACCAGTAGACGTGTTTGTTGCGCACTCACTCTATTGAAGGGTTTGAATAAATGATTTTTTGATGCTTGCAGACTGATTTCATAAGCTCACTGGAGGCTTTAAAAAAATGAATTGCTATCTTTAAACGCTCTTCTACGAAACTTCCCAAGGGTCTCTGACGTAACAAGAATAAGCTTTACATTATTAGCTTAACCTTGCGATGCCTGAACTAAATCCGCAAGGATTTAAGAAACAAAATGGCTCGGAAGCTAAATTTTTCAGTATTTGCTTGAGGTTGCCTACTCACAGATCTAGAATGTCTGTGTTGTTGTTTAAAATAAAGGTTTTAGCACTTTTATTACCACAAAAGAACGTAGAAGTTCATGAATTTTGGACTAAACAGAACCAAAAGATTTTTAAACAATTACACATTTTTTAGCAGACAATTACTATTGGTAAGCGTGCATTGAGACGGTTCTGCAGTAATGGTGACATCTCACAGGACTGGAGATTTATTGTCCTGTTTTTTATTCCTAAAATAAGAAAAGGAGTCCAAGACGCTGCAGTCATCTGCAAATGTTTTGCTCTTCTGTTATTGCTATAGCAAAGTTGCTTATTTTTCAAGTTTCTTGTATTTAATTTGCACTGCAACAAATTCCTGATTCCTGCTCTGTCAGGATCAGTGTAAACAACACTTACACTCTTTGTTGTAAGATGGATGGAACAGATTGATGCAAATATTTGCACTTCAGTATTTTTCATGAACTGGGAAGTCAGTAATCACTTCCTGAACAGTAAGTCGGTCGTGAGACGCTGTTAAGAGCTTAAAGATTTTATTTTTAACAATAAACTGCATGGTTTTCTCCTCACAGAGAAAAGATAACACAAAATCAGCCTGTCAGTTATTTCTTTGCAAGATACTAATCTGTGCCTGTGGCTGACAGCCCAGTGCATTCTGGGAGGGGTGAAGAGGTCCCCAGAGATAGACAAGGGCGCAGACATTAGGCGACGGGAGCACCCTGGGTTAAAAGGATGGGAAATTCTCTGCCAGGCAGGAATGTTGAGTCCGGTCTCTCCTGCCACTCACACTGGTTTTCAGGCCACCTGCTGTCCTGAGGGTGGCTCTCAAATAACAGCCTCCAGCCTGGACACCAATGTGCTTGTGCTGGCTTGAATCTACTGCAATCATTTCAATTTCACCCCAAAAGCAAAGTAATGGAAAATGTTTATGACTGTAACTCCCATTCTTGTAAACGTAGATTCCCACTACTGCATTTTTAATTACTGTAATGTTTTTTTTTACTGTAAATGCTTTGTTTTCTGGAAACATCCTTTGATGTTATGATCTTGACAGGTTGCCTCAGTCTAAATACAAGCCAAGGCACTTAATTTTGCGTTAACGTCTTTGCAGAGGCTGGCGTTGCTATTATATGTTATTCTATTATTCACGTCGCTGTGGTTTTACGAGTGTAAAACTCATTGCAGGTGCTTCCTCCCCTCGCGCAGTGAAATGTATTCGAATGCAGTTGTTTAGCAGATCAACACTGGCAACCTCATGCAGAGACCGTTTGCTAATTGAAATTCAGAAGCGCGTTTTCTCTGAACCGGTGCATAATCGAGGCTCCAAAGCCTCTCGCTCATGTATATTTGAAAAGGTCTCGACTGCCATTAGCCATTATACTTAATGCTAATACAAAAACTCATTGAAATGCATTGTCACATTTAATTGCCAAATTAATACAAATCAACATCATTTAGTTGCTTGTAATTCATTTTAATTTGTGATGTACAGGTTTAGTTAATGCTTGTAACACTTAACAGTTAAAGCCAGTGAAGTGAATTGTGTCTTATTTACAATTACAATTTCTGCAAATGCTGAAGTTCAATTTGATAGAAAATGTATCATTTTAGCATAACGCTATGAGCAGTCAACTGTAAGAAACTCATTTGACAGACACTTTTATTCAGCGCTTGTATTCCCTGGGATTGAACCCACAACCTTTGCATTGCTAACACAATTCTCAACCAGTTGAGCTACAGGAATGCTTGGGTGTGTTTCAATTGAGTTACTAGCCTAATCTCTTTATGCTAACTTCATCGTTCACTTTTCATGTTCCACAAGGCACTGAAGAGTTTAGGTTTAACATAATGTGACTAAAACATTTAGACAATTCCAGACAATTCCCAAAGTGTGAAAACAGTGCCTGTTAACAGCTGAATTAAGTTTTGCTAAAGATTTTTGGAGTGTATTTGTTACTCTTGGACAATATAAAAGTGTGTGGGTGGGATAGACACAACATAATGCGAGATTTTTTCCTCCACAAGACAAGTTTAATTACATATTATCAATTATAATTATCACAGCCACCCACACATAACAGCTCCTGGCTGCTTCCCAGCTCATTTACACATACAGTATGGAGCTCCGAGATAAAAACAGGCACCGAGCCGCATTCATAGACTCTTCATTGCATTTACCCTTTCAGCAAACAGAGAAACTGTCATAGACACCATGAGCTCATCGCCCGTTTACATTTAATTACGGTGGACGTACGAGATCAATATGTTCCATTAGTTCCAATGCTGCTGTGACACAATAAGCAGACCACATCAGTCGCTAATTTCCCCAGTGATGCGATCGACAGCACTGCCCTGGTTTTAAGTGCCTGAACGGGGCATGAAGCTATTGTGGTATTTGGGTTTTACACACACACACACGGCTTACACAGACATGCCTAGGGAAACACAGGTCAGAGGTCAAGCTTAGAACAGACTTTAAAAGGCTGACATTTAAAGGCGTTTGTGCCTCAGAGTCTATTGTTTAGAACAAGATAGGCCTGGGGAATCAGAGGTTAAAGAAACGGGAGGTTGAATAGAGGAGTTTTTTGCCCTTCAACCTCCTTCAACAAGTAATTGCTCCATGTAAGTAAAACGGCTTGTTTCGAGCAGTTGAAAAAATTTGAATGTCAATCTCTTAAAGGCATTTATGTGTGACATTTTTTGCTCCCAGTTTTACAAGCGGGGTGGGGCAGAGAAAAAAAACAAAAAATATTTTTTCCTGGTTTCAGGTCAGAGCTGACAGGAAAAAATGTGAAAAACAGGATATGCTGTGGATCAGTGCTCTGTCAACAAATGTGGACTTTAGAGTCAAATGAGAAAACCAAAGAACATAAAACATGTTTTGGCACTTCTTGGAAAAATGGAACTAAGGATAAACAGTCCGTATTGTTCACTGGACATGGGCTCACTACATCTCTATTGGAAAATTGTTTAGGAAAATGTAATTTTATGCAATTTGTGTGTGAGTAGGTCTTAAATGAGTGAATCACATTCACATTGAATGAATCAAATGTGTTCAATTGAATCTTATAATATTTACATTACATTTATTTGGCAGACACTTTATTCAAAGCAACTTACAGTACATTCAAGACATTTTTACCAGTGCATGTGCTCCCTGGGAATCGAACCCACTGCTAACACAATGCTCTACCAACTGAGCTATACAGGAGGAGCACAGTGAACTCAGTGAACTTACCGTGAATTCACTGTTAATGCATTGCAGTTACATTTATTACTTTTACTTGGATAAAAGTATCTACCAAATGTGTAAATGTAAAGTTGCATTTATTCATGTGGCAGACGGTTTAATCCAAAACAACTTGAATTCAAGGTACACATATTTTTTTATCAGGACTTGCCTTCCCCTGGGATCAAACCCACAACCTTTGGAGGTGTTCACGCAATGCGCTACCAGTTGAGCTAAGAGGAAGACATTTCATATAAATGTAAATGTAACTTACAGTGAAATTCATACAATTTTATACATTATCAGAACTTGCATTCACTGTGAATGCATTAGCGTTGCTAATGCTACAAAAAGGCTAATAATTGAGACATTAAAATCAGATTTAGCAGGCATCGTCTTTAGCAGGCGTCATATTTGAAAGTTCTGTTAACACATTTGTATTTAAATCCGCTGCTTCTAGCCCACAGATTCCGTGTGGGTCGAATCATGGGTTACATTGGCATCCGCGGTAACCGCTCTAATCCAGGCTGCTTGGCAGATGTAACAATGCCTTGTGAGTAATGCTGTTCTTTCCATCCATACACACAGAATTCTTTATCTCTCAGGTGTGGCCATTCCATTCCTCTTACCGCACAAAACAGCCTGACCGGAATGTTAAATAACACACAGTGCAAATTGCAGTACACCATCTGAGGGGAAAAACACATTTGAAAAGCTAATTCTATAGCCCAACATCAACAAAGGCTCCCAGAGTCAATCTGTCTATAATTCACAGAGACGGCTGTAAATACATAAAGGGTTGTCAACCGCAAGGCCTTCGGTGAATGTTTGTGTTTCACGTACGTTATCTGAAACGGTGACCTTTCAGCGCTGCATCACATCAAATATTGTTAAGCCTTGACTAATGTCAACTGTTGATCAAGTCTGTGGATTTTGAAATGATTTAGTTTGATGTTTGGAAGAAGTTGGCAAGGAGGAAAGATCTATAATCCATTGCCAGAATTATTCAGTGTTTGTGTGGAAGATAAAACTGTGTTTTGTTGCTGTCTCTCTGGGGTGTGTGTGTGTGTGTGTGTGTGTGTAGGTGTGTCTCATACGAGTGAATCATATCCTCAATCAATGAGTGAATCATATTTTTGCATAACAATCCAACAACATTAAAAAAAACTAAGATTCTTTCATCACCTCAGGATCAGACATGCACAGATAAGAGTTGTTGGCAGTCTAAAGGCAGATTTAACACCCTCGGGTCTTTGGGATCCCCCTGTTTCTTTTCTAATGTTTACACAACATTCTCCGGTCTGAGACTTCAGTGTGGGTAAATACTGGTCCCTCTGGCAGAGGTGCTGAATGCATTACAGGCTCCTTACATCATCTGTCTGCCGACACACAAAGCGTATATGAGCCCAATGCTATGCAAAAAATGCCACAACTTAAACAGAGGCATCCAGACCCATGCTAAGACATGCACACATTAACCAACACCAGGTCATTACAAGCTGCAGTTTCTGCAGATCACAGACCAACATGTGCTAATATAGCACACAAAACAGGATGGGTTGGATTAAATATACATCTATTTATGTCCATCAAACCTAAATCTCTATATATAGTCTCTATCTATCTGTATAGTTATCTGTATCAGTCTATATTTATACACATACATGTGTGTATGTGTATAATATCTATCTTATAGAGATAGATAGATAGATAGATAGATAGATAGATAGATAGATAGATAGATAGATAGATAGATAGATAATTATATTATATAAAATTATTCTCATAGACAGACAGACAGACAGACAGACAGACAGACATGACAGACAGAAATATTTTAATTACATACAAAAATATATAAACCATTACAAACTCTCTTCTATAGCCCAAGAGCTTGTGGCCAATTTATCCACTACTACCTGGAATAGTATACTATCCTGGGACCTTTGGCAAACTATTTTAAAACACACTGCGATTTGGGACACACTATTACACACCATAATCGGGCACACTACTTAGAACGCATGCAAATTGGAACGCAGACCCAGAGACATGAGTGCCTGGGGAGGGAACAGCATTAAGCCACACTGCCAATCTGCTCTCAAAGTAGGACACTGCGTTTGTTTACTCTCATTGTTTGCGCTGTCATTCGTATTGTCCTGGGAACGTGAGGGGAGTTACGTAACGCGGGTCGCCGGCAGACGCGAGCCATTGCAAGCAGAGGGTTGAGGAAAAGCAATTTTGCTGGACGGCAAAGCATGCAGACTCAGCACGAGAAGACAACATGGTGGGGGGCAGATGGACCTGCTGTAGTGTTAAAGAGAAAGAAAATTAAAAAAGGAGAGAGAGAGAGAGAGAGAGAGAGAGAGAGAGACTGAAATAAGCAACAGAACTTGCTAGGCTTGTGTTGACAAAGTGAGGCCTTGTTTACTTATGGCTTGCAAGTATATCATCACAGTTTGGTTGCTTTTATCCAAACACCTCGGACCTACAATAGAAAAGGGGGGCATTAGTGTGTTGCTGTGTAGCTCAACTGGTAGAGCATTGCGTTAGCAGCGCAAAGGTTGTGGGTTTGATCCCAGGGAACACAAGCACTGATAAAATGTATGTATTGAATTCACTATAAGTTGCTTTGGATAAAAACATCTGCCAAATGATTAAATGTTATAATACAGGGGGATTTTTACACTGTACAATTTAAATCATAAAGCTAAACAGATATCACAGTAGGCAAACATTACACATTAAAGCATAACTAGACAGACAAATTTTGCCACAATTGTATCAATACAAATCCTTAGTCATTTTAGAGACGAGTCGCTCCCCTCACAGATGGTGCAGGTGGTCAAATGGTGAAACGTCTGCTTAGAGGGGACACTGTGGCCTTCACACCTCCCTCACTAGACTAAAATCATGTCATCACAGAGACAAGCAGGAAATGAGTTCTGTTCACTCAGGTGGAATGTCTGCGTCCAATCGGCTGTGAGGAGGAGGGTGCAAACTGGGGCTGCTCTCCGAAGGCATTTGCAGAGAATCCCGTGGGTTTGTAAGACAGATTTGCCAGTATTCACTGTTTTTCATGCATTTTTAATAGCACAATTTACACACACAGCAGAAGCAATGACGCATACTTGCTTTCAATAAGGCCATTGTTTTCTCCAGAGCATACAAAGGCCGTTCCCTCCCTGGAGCAGTGGATTAAATCAATACAGCCAGAAAGGGCACAGAAGCCTAAGGACTCTTGCCAAGACACGAGACGAGGCGGACGGTGTCATTTTAAATGGACATTTGGCCTTTACCTGCTCATGGTCTTGCTATAATTGTGCTTCTTGCATGGCAATTTAAAAACAATGAACAACTCGAAACCACATCTACAGAACTGAAGTGAATTTTGAAAGGCAGCCATTGTGCTTTTCAGCTTTGACATCTACCAGCAGTTAACCAGCCAAACCGTGACCCCCTGACTGAGCGTATACAAACATCTCACGTTGCTCCTTCATTGATTTCTGAGCAGTTGAGCCGGTTTCCTCTTTAGCACACATCAGCAACAGCTCTAACCGTGGTCACCAGGGAAGCCCTGTTGCAGGAGATTGAAATCCAGAGGGTACGCCACTAACAATTACGCTCTAATTTGTAAATTAAGGCTCCACAACTGATTGAGAGGGACAGATTTGAAACGAAATCCCACTGAGTCAGCGATCCCTAATGTAATTCAAATGCACCTAAAGAGATTTAATGATATTTGCCACATCTGAGCCAAGAGGAGCGATCTGAGACTTGGGCTGATGTTCTCAGCATCGTGACTCAACCGCTAACCTGAGCCAAATTCTTACAGATATCTGTCCTTGTCCCTCGGGTTCCTGGATCGGTGTTACAGATGAATGCAGGGTTACTGATCCCAGATCAGGCTGTTTGTGTATCCTGCAGCATTTGAATATGGTATGTGAAACTGACCCCAAAACGGCTAGTGTGTTATTAAACAGCTTCATGTAGCAGCCTGTCCCTAAAACGTACGGGAACAGACGGCTGCGGTTCAGACTGACCTCCTAGCGCCAGTCTGTTAAAGAGTCACCTTGCCGTCATTTGATGACAGTAAGGTGAGACAGAGAATCAGACCTGGTATTAACAATAATCAGGGACTGCAGACTAAGCCTGTGTGCTCTGTAATTCAACACACACACACTGATACTAGGAAATCACAGAGGTGTAGCAAAAAGGTGTTACTGTTTGCAAATTCACCGCAGGAATGATAAGAATTTCTCCCAAACGCTGCACTTCTCCTGAGTATCTGAACTAGCATGTTAGAAGATGCCTGGTGTTTAATTCTTTTTCTGTTTTAAATGGTGCCAATTCTTGCGCTTGTGCCATAGAACAACAAAACCGCTCTCAGATCTCAGATGTTAGCGCTTGACCAGAGACCTGAACTATGACTTATAAAACTACATGACAAAACAAACTGCCCATAAATCAATTTAAAGAGAATTGACTTGCGTCTTTATGCAATTACAAGCTGAATTTGATGCAACAGCTAATAGCAATTGACATTATAATAAAATAAATTGTGCAATTTCCATTTAAAGCCAATTAAACACACTTTATTTATTAAACGCATGGCATTTCCATGTTTAAACTATAGAAGAGATCTTGTTTTGTTTTGCTATGCAGCTATATCTTCAGTAGTTCAGTTGGTAGAGCGTTGTGCTAGCAGTGCAAAGGTTGTGGGTTCAATTCCCAGGGAGGACATGTACTGATAAAGACACACAACTTGAATGTACTATAAGTTGCTTTGGACAAATGCATAAGTAAAAATAATTTAGTTTTGGCAGATTGTACGCTTTAAAAAAATCTTTAGGCCTCTGATGTTAGCACTTCCTGGTTCAAGACCAGCAGATGTCCTAAAATGACCTTCTCTGCAGTAAAATGGTGGATAAGGGTTTATCTGTGGCACGGCTACCGTGAATTGATCTGATTTCAAAAGAGAGGAGATCTCAGGGGGAACGCAGCAAGACAAAAGAACCGAGAGGTTCTGAAATTGACTGCTATGGTACAAATACTCCTTCAAAGAAATCGTTGCTTTATAGTTCCAGAGTTTTATCGCGGTGCCTGTGGGGGGATGAGTCAGAGCTGAATATGCACATACGGTTTCCTCCAGAGACGCGATCGTGGCGTTTGAAGTTTTCGTTTGTGAGCTTCTGCTTGTTCAGGGGTGTCAAACTCGTTTTAGGTCAACAGCCGGATTGAGCAAACCAAACATTTTTGCATAGACTTTTTTCTTTTTTATTTGCTAACCATTGGTTTACCAAAAACATGCACTTCTAGAAACAACACAACCCACAATTTTCTTTTATTTATATTTGAGTAAAACAGCAAATGAGTGTGTGTAATTTACAGACATTATTCACAATAATCTTTGTTATAGAAGCATACGCACTGAATTAGTCATTTGGAAATACACAAAAACAGTTTAAACAACAAGCAAATTTCAAAGCAAATTTGCCAAGAATATTAACACAAAGTTTTAAACAAAATGAAAATAAAAAATAAACAAACTGCATGTAAAATTGTAATTTATAAACCTGCTTTTCAGTCAGACTGAGTCAGTGTTAACAGCGTACAGAAACACAAATAAACAAATCCAGAACAACTGAACAGCATTCATGCTACAAGTTTTGGGAATACATGCATTCACTGAAAATGAATCCCATGACCTTGAGGTTCTGAAATCCACACAAAATATGTCATCAATACGTACTAATCAACCCTCGTGCCGGTTCTGTTAGCGACCCGCCTCTGACAGGAAGTTATCGGACTGCCTCTCTGTGTCTGTAGCCGACTAATGAGGTGTATCGTATGAAGGACTGGAAAGCTCTCATCCGCCATTGACTCCCTTTGGTTTAAAAGGCTCCAGGCACAAACAGATCGGTCGTGTACTGGCAGAATAGAGGAAGGCACAAAGTGTGTTCTGTGTGGCTGATCAATAAAGCATTGATGCTCCTGCCCAGATAAACACTCCCAGTTATTAGCATCTGCTATGATCATTAAGCGCTCGCAGACGCCCTGTGACGGCGGCTAATAAAGACTGAATCACCATTCTTCTTTTGTTTGTGCTTAGACACTGCATGACTGGACTGTGATAAAGGACATTCTAGTGCACAGTTTCACAGAACAGAGTTCTCCGTTTCCTCGGTTCTCTGTTGCCTGGAATTTATGGGATTTTCAGTTGTTATCCGATCCCTGACTGATCACTGGCTACCAAAATAATGACACACACAGTCTAAATACCCTGAAATGTTCAAAAATAGCATTAGCAACGTAAAATAATACAGCAACATTTAAGTCACTATTTTTGCCTCGCAGTTTTAATGAAAACAATACATGATCTGTCTGGCCAAGGCTGTCCTGACTGGAATTATAGACATAAGGACAGGCAGTTTTGGAGAGGCTAGCAATAGTATGCTAGCACTCCAAGCCACGCTTACTTCACCATATGAACACATACATAATTTGACAGGCAAGTGTGACATTTTATCATTATATTCAGACACAAAAACCCCATACACTTAGACATCTGCTCTGTATCAAATAAAAAAAATACTGTACCACTGCACCAAATGTACCAGTACAGAACGCCTAACAAGTTTATATAAACTATAAGCCAACAAACAGATTTATTCCACATGAAACCTAGAACACTAACATACAAAATCTACATGTATTATGAAGGTCAATGAGATTCCCTCAATATTTCTGAGGCAGCAGGGGAACATGACATGCCATAATGGCCTCTCGTGTCAGACTCTGGAAGTCTTCACCACACTCCAGCGCTTTACAGAAAATCTCTCCTCGCTTCAATTACCTCCCTGTCATCTTTGTTCTGCGCAACTAACAGCCAATAAGAAAAGAGACAAAGCCGTGAAGATGAGGTGAGATTAGAGCCAGAATGTTTTGGTGAAGGTACATTTAAATCCATCAGTTTAGCAGGACAATGTGTTGCGCTCTTACAACAAGCTGTATTACATAAACGGCACTGAAAATTTGAATAGTAAATAACATCTACAAGCTCTCCAAAGTCAGCCAAGCACAACATGAGCCGAGCGTTTTTGCAGCATCCACAAAAAAAACGTCTATTATGTAGCAGAAATGACTTGAATGGAAATAAATTCAGTGAGACAACATCAGACTGACACGTGGAAATGAGCCGCGAACAGAACGTCATTGTTTGCTTTGTGGAAAAGAATTAAGAATAAACTATTATCCCAATTAGCCACACGCTATTAGCTTGCTTAATTACCCGGAGCCCTGAAGCCACAAGTCTTGCTAGCACGGCTAATCACTCATTCATTGTAGTGGAAGAGGGAGTCTCTTACCCCGCTTTGGTGAGGTCGGTGCAGATGCAGCTGAAATCCTGATTTTTAAATTTGATTTCCTCTAATTTTGTCAATTTGTCCTAATTAATGGGAAAACCCAATAGCAGCAATTTGTTAAGCTTGTTAATTATCGTGTTTTGGAAAATTTCAATATTCCAAGGAAATGGAATGCCTGGATAATGAAAGCAAGCATTTGAGGTCTGACAGAGCTTGAGCTGAGAAACAAAGCAATCAAAACCTGAATAAATATTTGTGTAACTATTAACTGCAGAGGCTCCCATCTTATTTATTTATTTAAATAAATTGCAATCATTTCTATATATAAAATATACAGCTTATTTCACACTTATAAAATAAAGTAGTATTTGAACACTACTTAAAACCTACAATGTGCAAAAACAACTACACATGTACTGAAAAACTAACGTACAATAATTTAAGACAATAATGATATTCAATTGTAAAAACTTTTTTGCCACTAATTTGCCACTTGTGAGATTCTAGTGTGTAAATTAATTCCTTTTGTGCACGTTGTGGACCAACAACCAAAAAAACATCACAGAAGCCCTGAACTATGTCAAGTCTGTGGTAGGACATCTAAAAGTCTATAAACAACAGAGGCTATTCAGTGTCCAAGGTCAAAACTGAGTATGTCTTTTGCAAAGAGTCTATAAAATGGTTGACTTCAGATGCACTTAAAACTGTCTAAAAGCCTTTCTTCAGCTAAAGCCCGGCAGAAGAAGTCCAGTCAAGTGGAAGGGATTAAAAACAAGAGCAAGCGCTATTTTCAGACAGCAGTGTCGCTCCCTCAGAGCTGCTACCATCTCCAAACCTCCTGGCCTTATTTAAAAACACTCATTAGACTTCAACAGAATTAATATTTCAGTCTGCTGAGGCACATAAATAACTGTCTGAGGAATTCATACTAAACCTAAAACAAATCTAGTGTATGTATATATATATATATATATATATATATATATATATATATACTGTTCTATTAACAACACAGCACTGCATTACACACTAGCAGTCCTGCCTTTTGTCTTGGCTCTTTTCCCATTAGGGAATTGCACCTGTCACAAGACAAGCTGTAGTCTCGCAGCGTTGAGGTCTGTGTGGGCAGCCAGGCAGAGCTAAGCCGAGGCGAGAGTTTGCTTTCACTCATCAGCTGCATCTTTCTCAACCTTCCTCTACCTCCTGTGCATCTGAAGGTTACCCGATTTTACATTTCGATGCAGATCATTTCCCCTGGAAGGAGTTTACTGACAGGTTTAAAGCCTCTGGCTTTGCCATCTTTATCCCAAATACGGCCTCAGTAAGATTACCAGTCAGGGAAAAACTCCACACAAGAATATTGAGTTTTCTAAGCTCAAACGTTAACCCCCCTCCTCACCCCCAGATTCCTGTCCCTTATATAAATTAGCATCTGAAAGAACTTGTGGAGGCGTAGAGCGCGGAAGGGGAGACAAAGGGCTGCGGTACGACTCAGAGGTTCCCTCACAGTCATGCCATTATCCTTCAACTGGCTTTGAGGGCCTCTTAAAAGAACCCTTTGTCAGGTCAGAGCAACTATCTGAAGGTATTTCTGATTCTGAGATCTCTTTTCTAATGGCTCTTATTATGACATTTCTTTACCTTGAAGGACCTTTCATCAAACGCTGGATGCCTTTTGCTCTTTTCAGCCTTCCTGTCTCTAATGTTATACAGTATATTATATAAATGTTATATAAGTCTGTCAAACTGGTTTGGAACAACACAAGGGCAAGTAAACAGTGGGATACGCTTCATTCTTTGGATGAGCTATACCTTACAATGCCATTTAAACGACAACAACAGACACTTACTTTTCTTGCCACACTTTGTACTTCTCACCGCAGAGAGATATTTGCCAAGCAGCTGTCAGTTAGAAGATTCACAGACATCAGCAACCAAGTGTCAACAGCCGTGTAACCATGGAGCCATAGCCAACAGGAAGCACTTAAATCACAGCTAGCTACACATTTCACATTTTCCATCTTCAAATGTTTAGCCCACAGGTGTTTTACACCACTTACACCACTGGGGCAAAAATAATACTGACCCAAATAAGAAACTTTGACTCAAAACTAATGAACGTAAACCTAAAAGAATCACATTGGATATATTCAACAGCTGGTTTCTCTCACAGCGCTTGACGGTTTCAGTTCAGACATGGGATCAAGGACTTTTCAGAATGTTAATCCAGATTCACATGTGTGCATGCAACTGCGGTGTGACTCCAGTTGCCAAAACAAAGCCGCAAAAATAAAAATGCATGTTGGGTTTTGTTCAAAAGTGCTGTGCTAAAACATGACGCTGGAGGAATTTTCTGGAAGCCACCACCCAAACCTCAGATGTTATTCACTGTAAATGCTTTTTCCATGATGTGCCCTGATACCCAAACTTCTGCTAAACCTGAACTAAATGTTTGGAGACAGAAGATGTTCGCTGAGAAGAAACTTCTAATTCTCCTGGGATCCCAGCTTTAATATTCTGTCTTTTTAAGCAGGAAATGAAGGCCTGCAGATAAAGTCATCTCGTGAACCGTTCCTTTTTTCTCCTCAGCACTAACTCTCAAGCGGGACTCATCGTTTGATCCTTTGTGATAGGAGCGCCGGCCCAATTCAAACTTCCTGCTTGCTCTCTGGAGAAACCCGGCTCTGTGCGACTACTTCAACGAGGGTCCAATCGCCCTGACACTAATGAAATCTCAGCGCACACAAATCACCACACAGAAGCTTCTCAAAGATCCTGGGATGGCTGGCCAAAAGCCCGGCATCCCCTAACCCATCACCCAGCTTTAATCTCTCTCGAAACAGGCACATTAAAAGGGAACAACTGACAGGCATAATAGATAGAGCGGGGCGTTGAACAATACTGCCCTATCCACTGCATGTCCACCATTGAGTCTTATTGTAGCTGTGGGAGAGGAGTTTTTGCATAATACCTCTCTTTCCTGTCCAAAGAGAGACAGAGACAGAGAGAGAGACAGAGAGAGCGAGAGAGAGAGAGACAGAGAG